>CAEGAE010076944.1:0-63287 GCA_903067095.1 Girardinus metallicus
TATATATATATATATTCACATACATGAAAATAACTGCAGAAAATTTGCTGTGAACGAATTTAAAATATAAAAGTTCTTATTCAAGTCTACCAGATGAAAGTATAACAAAGTGAGTTTCACTTTGTTACTGTCAATAGAACAGAGAGGATATAAGTAAGGTAAATAAAAACAGTAATGTATGTTTGATTAAAACTTTTACATGGTACCTGTGGTGTTGCAGTGTGAACCAGAAGGACAGGGCACGCAGGCACCCTTGCTGCCCGCTCCTGGGGAAGCTCGATAAGTAAATATGGGACACGGCCGGGGTCCGGCACCACCGCTGAAGTCACTGCCGGGCAGACCGTCACAGTAATGACCAGCCGGGCACAGATGAACTGCTGGATCTCCTGTAAACAACAAAATCCCAGACAGTAATCAGCCAAAAATGCTTTCATGGTACAACTGATGTTGCTGCTAAGTTTGAATGGTTCTGGTAAGATGTATGTAGTCCCTCTTACAGCCACACAATCAATATTGCAAGGAGATGCAGTGCATTCAGCAAAATTAACCCTCCCCCTTGAATATTTTAAGGGGGAGGGTTAAATTGGTCTATTGTATTGAATAGACCAACAGAAATTTACATATATACATTTGTAAAGTGTGGTGGGTATTGTATCCCATATTCTGATACCTTAAAATGAATTTCAATCAATTGTCTTCAAACAGTTAATAGAGTCCATCCGTGTGCAATGTAATTTTAGAATCATCAAAGAACGTCTGAAACAAACAAACAGCACCATGAAGACCAAAACTCACTGGTCAGGGATAAAGTTGTGATGAAGTCAAAGCATGTTTAGATGGTAAAACAACACCCTGACCTCCTCACAGAAAACTGTTCAATCCATCAGCCAAAATATGCCATTAATCTGGCAACCGAAAGCTACCAAGACAAAGCTCCCCAACCTGATCTCGCTGGCTAGGCAAGCAGCAATTAGAGAAGCACTCCTGAGGCTCACAGCAACTATAAAATTACCATAGAATAAGAACTACCATTGTCAGTTTGCCACATGTGATGGAGAGGACACTGAAGAAGTGGAGGAACATGCTCTGGCCATTTCATTCCACTTTAAAAGTACACAATTCTTTCTATTAGACTAAAATCTCAGTAAATTATGATCACATTTTTTGATTTTTGAATGTAAACTAAACAACTTTTCTAGAATGTGTGCTATCACTTACCAGGTTTGCACCAATACTGCGGAGGGCAGGGTAAGCAGTCCTTCAGACTCACGGCCCCTGCGAAGCTTCTGATTGTGTTTGCAGGACACAGCTGCGCCTGTTCTGCACCTTCAGGGCAATAAAAGCCTAAATAAAGAAAAAGAAAAAGCTCTTTTTAAGATTGATAACTGGAAACTTCAAGAACCAAAGGGAACTGAGAAACTTTTTATTGATGCATAATACCTGGTGGGCATTGGCCAGCACACTGCACACCCCACTGGCAGTGGGTCATATTAGACACTGACCCCTGAGGTGTGAACTCTGCACTCCCAGAAATGCACAGATATCCTGCAGCGCAAACACCCTGGATCTTACCAGCCCTATGAAAACATGACAATATCACGCAAAATCATTGGTAGGTACTAAAATATGCACTTAAATAAATAGCATTGTACTTAAAACCATTGTTTTCTCACGGCATAATTTTTATCAGTTATAATAGCAGTGCATAATAAGCACAGCTAAATTTCTCAATATGATATGGCTTCCTGATGGCTGCCTGTAAAGTGAAAGATGAAGTCAAAACTTGCCTTTCAACATGTGTTGGTGCATGTAGGATGTAAATGTGCCAAATAATGCGAGTGGAGTGTTGGTCTAAATATAGAGCGTGACAGTGAGACACATGCAACACATGGTACAATATGCTTCCAGAGTACCTGCAGAACCTCCCTGGAGGGCAAGGCAGACACTCCTTCTCTTCCTGCAACCCAGTCTGGTTGGAATGGGTGTACGTCCCGTTAGGGCATGGCTGCGGCACCATTGTCCCTAAAGAAAAAGTCACAGTAGTAAAATAATAGTTACAAACCTCCTGTTGGGAACAAAACTTTCCATATCCCACCTGCAGGGCAAAATGAGTGCGGAGGGCAGGGCCACGGGTCTCCCACCACAGCCTCCTCACAGAAGAATCCAGGTCGGCACGGGACGCAGTTCTCGGAGCCCGGGTTCGGTTGGTACTCTCCCGTAGGACACGGCAAGGCCAATGCTGATCCCTCAGGACAGAAGTGGCCCTGGGATAAAAAGAACACAATAAGAGGCACATCCAAGGAGACGCATCCAATTTGGCAGGGCATTAATAATAAACGATGCAGCGTATTCAGATCCAACGACAGAAAAGAGGACAAAAAAATGCGAAAGTGTAAATTGAAGTGTACATAAATAAACATACCTTGGGACAGAGGAAGGCATATGGAGTAGTTGAGGAGAAGTCAAATGGACAATAAAAACCAGCAGAGCATGGACCACTGGGGCCAGCAAGGCCCTCAGAGGAACAGTAGTGGCCAGCAGGACAGGCGAAGCAGCTTTCCGTGGAAACACCTCCTGCAGTCCGAAAAAAAATACATGCTGTACGTAGTGACACAAAAAAGATTTCCAAACTGCCTTTGAACTAAGGATGGCAGTTGAATAAATGAATTCATTGCATGTTCAGCTTTTTCATAATGTGCTTTGCAAAAGGATTTATTGCAGACAGTAACTTTAGTTGGATGTTCATAGGAAAGTTTGTGATCAGCCAATACATCCATCCATTTAATCCCGGGTTGAGTCAAGGCAGCAGGTTAAACAGAGAAGCCCAGACTTCCCTCTGCCCAGCCACTTGGGCCAGCTCCTCCAAGGGAATCCAAAGACCTTCCCAAGCCAGCTGAGAAACATAATCTCTCCAGCATGTCCTGGGTCCTCCTCTAGGTAAATACTCTGAACATGTAGGATACTCTATTTGGAGTCACTTACACATGACATACTACAAAAAGAAGTTGAATACTTGGTAAAAAAAAAAAAAAAGTGCTTTCAGCAGCAAGTGAAAAAGTCATCACAAGAATATATTATAATAAACAGGAACAAGCTGTGACTGTGCATTGTCATGTCATGGTATCATCGTTTTTATCTGTGATAAAAAGGCCCTGAATAAACTGAGTTTTCAAGAGGGTCAGTTTATTAGAAAATAGAAAAAATGGAATGATTATACAATAGAAACAAGTAAGACACTGCTTTCACAATATGGACATGAAAAACTAACAATTGTCTAAGGATGTAAACATGCTGATACTTTTCCATTGCAACTGTTCAAAGAAAAGTTAAATAAAAAATAAGTAAAAAAAAAAAAAAAGAAAAGAAAAAGTTTCAGGATAATAAATATTCTTGAAACTCAATTTAGATGGTGTTGTAATAAAGACATGTACCAGTTGCATTGCGGATACTCCCAGCAGGGCATGGGAGTGGGGTGAGAGACCCTGCTGGACAATAGTGTCCTACCGGACAGAGACCGTTCCTCAGGAAGGTTTCGGAGCTCTCAGGTGTTGGCACTGTAGCTCCACCTTGACAAAAGTAGCCCTGCAAACATGGAGCTACACAAAACCCATCAACACTAACAGCTTGATATCCTCTAGCAAGTCAAATCAAGAGACTTCAGCATGGGTTCGAAATAAAATCAGTGAACGTCTTAGTGTGTGTTTACCTTGCGGAGCAGAAGCTCCATGTAAGCTACAGTAGACCCCAGCAGGACACGGCAAGCAGGCAGAGTGCGAATGAGCTCCTGTTTGGTTATTGAAAGTTCCTATAGGGCATGCCTGAGGCACCACTGTCCCAGCAGGACAAAAATGGCCTCAGAAAAGAAAGAATTATACAGTGTAAGCGGAGAAATAAGAGCTGGATGGCTGAAACATATTGCACCTGTACCCAAAGGAGTAAACCACAAGAATTCATACTGCTGATTCGAAATGAGTTTTTACCGGCTGGGCAGGTAGAGGGCTCTTGAGTAGCTGAAGAGGGACACATGGTTCCTCTTAGGCAGACCAAGCAGTGAGCTGCTCCGGGAGCAGGACTGTAAGTGCCAGCTTCACAGGGCACTTCGCTTGCTGAGCCAACAGGACAGCTGAAGCCAGCAGGGCAGGGGTAGCCATGGGAGCCGTCGGATGGAGAGGGACTGGAGCTTCCACTCAAACAAACATATCTGTAGGCGTAAACAAAGAAAACAAACTTCATCTGAAATAAAAGATTACTGGAAGCATCCATTAGTAAAGCTGAGTAGAATGTCGGCGAGAAAGTGTCCCTCCAGCAAAACACTTTTGGATGGGTGTCAGGCTATGCCAAGCACTTCAAATGATGATCATTACTATTATTGTTTTGGTTACAATAAAACTCTCTGGTTGAGCATGTTGGCCTCAAAGACGGAAAGCTTTATTAAAAAAAAGGAGAATTTACAATTATCTGTCAAAAACCGACTGTATCTATTGAACTCGAGGAATATAATGAGGCTCACCGAGTAAGTTCAGAATGATAGAAATGAGTGCTAGTGTTAAGGATTGACTGAAAAACAGCTTAAGCTTTCTAAATGAGAGGTTTTATGCAAAATTATATTATAATATAAATCCCTCATTATAAGCATACTTAAAATATTGCTTTGACTCATTCATGCATGTTTGAGAAATTCTTGAATCTCCCACAGCAGCCTTTCGGGATGCCTTTATTACCCAAAGCTCCTCCTTGGAGCTTCAGGCCCACAACTATTTTTCTGCCATATGAACTTTTGATAAATGAGGGCCTATGTGCTAAATGCTTATGACTTAATGTTACCAACCTTACATTTCAGGCTATCCAATAGTGCAAATGTGCATGACAAATACGAGATTGTTTTATTAAAAAATGTCTCAGATCTAGAAATACACAAAGAAATTTAAATCGATTAAGTTAAAACCAACTATTTTAAAATTTGAGAGAGGTCAGGAAGTTTTACCCAGCGTGACATGGCAAAGCATTGGAGAGATTGGACATTGCAGGACTGTCACAATATAATCCAGGAGGGCAGGGCGGACAATCTTCTGCTGCTTTTAGTCCTTGAGAAATGGCCAGAGAGCCAACTGGGCAAGGTAGAGGATGACCACTGCCAGATGGACAGTAGTGGCCAGATGGACAAAGATGGTGGTTGGTTGAATTAGTCTGTAAGAAAAATTTGAAAAATGTAAGCTAAGTTATTGATAACCATCACAATTTTTTACTTTTTTAAACAGTTAGTATGGTGAATAGTTGACCTTATTTTGTTATTTTTCTGACGTACTCTGACATTAAATGCTGCCAGTAGTTACAATTTTAATGAATTTAACACATAGAGCAAGGTCCAGACAGCAAGCCTCAGGATCCAAGAGTCCTTTTGACCCTCTCTCCTACTTAATGAAATTTCTCTACAGCCATAAAACCTACTTTTCGTAGCGGAAAGATTAGCTATGCACTTTAGCTTTTTTATTGTTTTGAACTTATCAAACTACATTTAATTTAGTCAAAATAACAAAATATGCTTCCATTGGTAGAATGATGAGGGAGCCACATAGCCTTTATATGTAAAAGTGTTGCTCATTTTTGTGTCAGTTTCCATTTTAAGAGCCACTGTGGACAATCTGAACTAATCTGGGGGATGTACACAAGAACAAATTACTAAGGTCCTTTTAACAATAAACCCCATCGGGGTGCTGTGGTGGCACAGGGGCAAAGCACGACCCACGTATTGAGGACTTAGTCCTCATGGCGGGGGTCGCAGGTTTGATTCCCAGCCTGGCGGCATTTGTCGCATGTCTTTCCCCTGTCTCGTTACCCTCTTTCCTGTCGAACTACTTTCAAATATAGGCCACTAGAGCCAACAAAACCTTTAAAACAATAAATCCCATCAAACTACTCAAGCTTAAAGATAGGATTTTTTGATGTAAACAAGGTTACATTTTATGAGACCTAGAGTTGAACAGAAGCACGATTAACAAAAAAAATAGACTAAAAATCCTCACCTGACTTTCGGTGGAGTTTGGGCTGGTTGATCCTGCAGGACAGAAATGTCCCTCCTGACATAGACCTGAGGGCTGTGACAGACCAAACTGAGAGCAGAACATTCCTGCAGACATGATACAAAGAAGCATTAAATAATATACATTACCATGATGCACACAAATATTTTCAAAGATATAATTCTGATTAGATGACTGGGAAAAACTATTTTAATAAAAACTGTTCCCTAACCAGCAGGACAGGGACTGCAAGCATCAGGACTGGACGCTCCAAGCCTCCTCTGTAGTGTGCCAGGTGGGCAAGGGAATGCATGCCCTAAAATCTGCCCCGCAGAACAGTAATGTCCAACAGGACAAAGTACAGGCTGTAGAGTACCTTCATCTGAGACAAACCAGAAAGAAAACTAACTAATCATCAGCTGCTCAACCAAATGCATCCTGAAAACTTGCTACTTTGTTGCTTGTATAAAAAAACACATTGACTAACTCCATCCATTTAGCAGTTTATCATGTATTACAAATTAAATGGGATACTCAACAGGACAAAAACTCTATAATCACATTTTTATTTTAGCTGACTGCTCCTTTTGCTGCAGATTGTGTTAGAAAAATGTGTTGACTCTCACCTTGACAGTAGTAACCAGGGGTACAGGTGGTGCAGTTGTCTTGGTGAGTGTTGCTCATTTCAGAGCTGAACGTTCCTGCAGGACAGGCTAAGGGGACTGCTGTTCCACTGGGGCAAAAGAAACCCGCTGGACACACAGCCTGATCTGCTTTGGTGGACCCCCAGTCACAATAAAAACCTGCCTGGCAATCACCTGACGAAATGAGTTCATTGCTGGTTTATATGTATTCCAATACTATACCAAAAATGACAACTTTTTGTTAGTTCTCGATTTATCAGATTCCATCTACCTGCTCTAAGCCCTTGTTGGCAGAATATCCCCGGCGGACAGAGAGATCCTGTCATGTTGTCAATTGGATTTGACACCTTTGCACCCGTCAGACACAGAAAACCTGCAGCACACGATCCTGAAGGCTCCACCAAACCTTCGGATCCGCAGAAATGGCCTGCCGGACACATTAAGCACTGACCTGCAAACAAAGGCATCGGCAGCTGTGACATTAGCTGCCAAACAGTGAGCTAATGCATGAGCAATCCTCCTCATGCAATTCACCAGCATAAAGTCCGGACATGCTGTTAAAAGCGTTTGGGGTGTGATAACTGTAATTTGCTGAATGTAATTAATAAAAATATAATAAAGGAAAATCAGATTTACACCTGTAGAGATAAGACCCTGGCTGGAGCTGTAGGTTCCTTTAGGGCATGGAACAGGCTGATTGTCCAAGCTATCTCTGGGACAGATGTACCCAGCTGGGCAGGGCAGAGGACTGGAAACTCCAAGAGAAGACCCTCTGGTGGAACCAGGATTCAGAGGCTGGCAGTGGAATCCCGCAGGGCAGGGAATACACTCTTTCTGGCCAGGTAAATCCTGGAACCAGCCTGGAAGAAGCATTATTATGGGAACTGTAAAAATCTAAAAAAGATTAGGAATTCATAGCACTTAAAATGAGAGGCTTTGTAGAATTTGCTATGGATTACCAGGTGGACAGGGTTTACAGTCATCTTTGCCTTTGCTTCCAGGATTATTCTGGTAAAAACCAGCAGGGCAGGGTAAGGGAACACTGGTGCCTTCTAGGCAGTAGTGGCCTGCTGGACAAACACCTGCAAAGTCACCTGATCCTGGAGAAGCAGACTGAGAACCCTCTAGACAGTAGTAACCTGAAGGTATAAAGAAAGTTTAACAAACTGAATCAGGTATATTGTGAATATCAATTGGCAGCACCTTATGGTGGGTGTAAATTTGTACAACTGTAAGATTTAAAAATAAGATTAAAATATTTGGAATTGTGACAAGAAAACAACACAACTTTTGGTGCCACCATGCAGAGTGAACAGCAGGTTAAGGGAGGCTAAAAACAACAACCTGCACAGCCAACTGTTAGAGAACAGCATCAAAAAGCGGCATCTTGGCTCCTCCACGTCTTTAATCTCTACAAGACAACCAGTTGCTTGGGAGGCATTCCAAGAAAAAAGCTTCATGTGTCTAAGCATGCATTTAGCTAGATAAGACAAACATGATCTATTTTGGCATCAAATACTCCACATGGATGCGATTGGCTGACATTGTTTTCTTAACAGGACCAAGAAAAATAGAAAGTGAAAAAGTTCTCCTGACACAAAACAACCTCTGAAAAACCTGTGGCATTAGCAGACAAGAAAGGAACAAAAGAGAGGATCCAGGACTTTGGTGGATACATTTATTTTACGTTTCTTTTATTTTATTTTTTTACACATCTTTGCAAAAAATGTCAATAAGTTTGGGAGGCATCATGTTTACCTGGGAGGCAGGGACCGGAGACTGAAGAGAGACCAGGTTCTGAACAGTAAAAACCAGGACTGCAGCTCTGACACTGAGAAATGTCTCCAAGCCCACTCTGCTCACTGTCACAAAACGTTTTAAAAACACACGAGCAATTATTAATAAGACACAGGAAAATTAGGGTTGGTACGTTTATTTGTATCATTGTAAAAAGAAACCTCACTAACAAGTTGACAACTTGGAAAGAAATTTAAATACTTAAACAACTTAGCAAAAATCTAGGGTATCATATTCTCAAAACGTCAAAATCAATTAAATTTCACAGCAAGTCATATTTTGCAGATAACATAGTATGTGCCAAGGAAAGATATTCAAAGGTTGAAGAGATCCAACTCAATTTGCACCTGTATGTTCCTTTAGGGCATGGTTTTGGTGCAGAAGTCCCCATGGGGCAGTAATACCCAGGAGGACATGGGAATCCTGTCAAACTGTCTGATGGCGAATGCTCAAAGGCGCTGCCGACGCAAACGTATCCCTCAGCACAAAACCCACTGGGGAAAGTCCTTCCTGGAAGCACACTTCACTTTAAATGTTTCATTATACAGGAACAATACAGCACCAAGATCAGTCTGACTTTTTAGCACTTCATTTAAATTCCACAAGTCTGTTTGAATTTGGCAGACATTCATTGTGTGGATCGATGTCATTTTCATTTTAGGCTTTTAACAATTAATTTGAAGTTGCGTTTGTCCAAAATGGGAGGATGTTATAACATTGGCAATTAACTTTAAAAGCTGTTTTCATAGCCTTCAGCAAGCCTATGGCATAATTCTTTGTGCATATTTGTCCACTCTAAATCAGCATTGGTAGATCTTAATCAAAATGTTGGTTTTCTGGCAGTATTTCAGCTCCTATGCATAACACACACATTTGAATATGGTTAAGATCCCAAAAGGTTTATGTTAGTCTTTATTATTAATTTATTAAAAGCCAATTCTAATGTTCCACGTCAATTGTGCAGAGGTATTGACCATCAAATCCAAATTCTGATCAGTTTCTGATGATAAATGTTCATAAACTTCATAAGGCTGGAAATCCAGCACTACTGGCCAGAATAAAGCAAGTCTTCAATTGCCATGGAGTGAATCTATTCTATTCTGAATCTTTCCACTCTGACAAAGGAAACATCTCAAACAAATCACAAAAAGCCTAAAATAACATGACACTCATGCTGATGATGAATGGCTGTGAAGTTCTGATTGACACTGTAGCTTTCTGCACAGTGTAATTCCCTTACACTTTGAGGAACGTCTCCACGTTACCTGCTCCTTTGCAGTACATGCCGGGGTCGCATGGTGTGCACTGGGACTGCTCTGCAAGTCCTGACAAGTTTCCATAGGTCCCTGATGGACAGGGACGTTGATTTGCTGATGCAAAGGGGCAGTAATGTCCTCTTTCACAGGGAAGCGGATGACTCATTCCTGTGTTGATGCAGAATTCCCAAAAGAAACATTTCCTTTGCTCTCATTAAAAACCACATGAAAGAAGGCTAATCAAAATTCTGTTCCTCATCTGCTAAAAGTGTAGTCACTGTCCAAGTTATGATTTACCATGATCTTGACAATAGAAGCCAGGAGGGCATGTTTCACAGGTCCCTTGGCCCTGTCTGTGCTGGTAGCTGCCAGGAATACAGGGTGTCTGTCTCACACTGCCCTGAAATGACAATTAAAATGATTTTACAAGACTTTACACCTGGGGAACAGCAGCTATCAACTGTGATAACTGCAGAGCAGTGATAAGAATGGAGACAGACACAGCACAAGGTGAAGACTGAGACAGTCTTGACCCAGTCTGGGAGACAACATTAATTGACTGCAGCATATAGTAATGTGCTTGTCATACCAGAGCACTCTGCTGTGAGGAAATCTCATACAAAATTCAGCAGTGATGACTGACAAGAGCTTGAGGACTAATGGAGCATGGCTGACCTTCTCACAATAATGTCCAAGTGAGCAGACATGCAGTTGTGGTCTCTGAGTGGTCTGTCCTTCAGGACAATAGTAGCCCTCTACACAGTGGCCTCTTGGCTCAGTCCCGCCTCTTTGATCGCAGTAGTGACCCGGAGGACATGGCTGACATGTCTCCACTGTGGATCCACCAAGGAAACCTGCAGTTAACACACAATAAACATACCAGAAAATGTTTTGTATATTAAACACTTGTTATTCAGCTTCCATCTCATCTCAAAACTATCTCAACGATTTGCTTAATCACAAAACATAAATTGTTGACATTTCAAAGCTTGTTTCACCCCTTATCAGACTTTATTGTTGATCAGAAAGAAGGTTTAGAGGCATTTGTATATTTTCTGAATGGGAGAAACGTCCACACCCTTACAGGTTCGTTGGGTCTTACAAATTTTATGTTGCATAAAAAATACTTAAGATTTGAATATTGTTTATATCATCAAGGTGAAGGACTTAGCATGGGTGGTGTACGTGCACCTAACTGTGCCAAACACAAACTTGAAGGACATATTTACCACAATAATCCTTTTGAGCCAAAGTCAAAATGTTGGTTTAATATATAGATAATATATTCAAAGTTGAAGCGTGCACTCTTGAAGTGCAATCATGTACTTGAAGAGTGCACGCTTATGCCTAAGCTTGCCTTTTTCTTAGAATGCAGCAATGAATCAGTTTCATTCTGTAAATTAAATAAATTTTGTCTTTTTACAACCACGGTCAATAGAAAACATAGTGATAGGAAGACATTCTGGCACTCCCGCAGTTATTATCCCTTTAGCCTCAAGGAGTCTCCTTTACAGCCAGTTGTTGAAAATCGGGAAAAATTTGCTGCACTTTGGGTTTGGACAGATGAAAAAGACTTAAAGATGGAGGGTATGACGACCTAGTTCTAAAGAAATATTATGGTTATGTAAAAAAAAATCTTAGCAGGAATCAAGAAGGGTTTCCCTCAGTGTATTATAAGCCTGGCGGGCCCACCAGGCTTTACTTGCTTACATTTTTTTAAGTCTTTTAAAAATGCTAGCATTTTTTAAGGCTTAACAGTTGGTATTCAAGTATTAATCCCCCAATCTTTCAATAACACATAATTATCAAGTGGTATTTTCAAATTTCCTGTAAACTTTAAACATTTTTTAACTCAAAAACACGACGGGCTGCTGGATGAATGACTGCCGAGCGCGCCAACCGCCAGGCTTAGCAAGTTTTCTGGGGGAAACTTTGGATCACGTATTAGCCTCCAGATCTCTGTCTCATAGAGAATCAAACATTTTATTGACTACTACATCTACTATGATATTTAAAGAGATCAAAAGACGTCTCCACACAAATTGACTTCAATTGGATCGAAGGAGATCTTTTTCTAAACCCTCTAAAAGGTAAAACATTTTTCCACTACTTGCCATATGTGGTATACCGGTATTAAGATGCCCATGAAGCTTTGTATAAATTGGCAAAACTAAATAAGAATTTTGAAAACAGATGTACGAGAGATCCCCAGTTGGTAAGCACTGATGACGATTGTTCTAAAGCAAGTTCACCTTGCCCACGTTAAAGAGAGGAAAGAATACGAAGTACCGGTTATTTTTTGGATGTTTAAGAAAACAATATCAAATCAGTATATGAGATTAAATAATTAAAGCATTAAAATAGATAAAAATGTAATTTGAATGGAAGCTACAAAGTACCTGCTCCCTCATCAGTTTCTAATTCATAGCCACACAAAGAAACTACGGCGCACATTAATGAGCTTCTAGTTGTCTGCAGCGAGACGAGAATATAATTACACGATTAAACCATTTTGTGACAATAATTATTTAGAAGCGCCCAAGGGAGGTAAAAAAAAACCAAAAAAAAAACCGCATGTTTTCATATTTTTCCACATCAGTGAGCCACAAAGACAGACATTCAGTTCATTTGAGAACAGGGGGAAAAAAGTGACAATGATAGCAGAAGAGGATTGGGTCCTGTTTATCTCTGCTCCGGTTTGTGTCTGAATACTCATTATTTCCAACTCAGGATGGATAGGGATTACAGACGTGTTCAAAAATTGTTTTACAAGCAGTTTTCTTCAGAGAAAACTTATCAAAGTAATTTAGTAATTTCAACTATACTCCAAAATGTCTCACTTTTAATGGTTCCTAGGGGGCATGGCTTGGGAAGAGGCGTTCCAATTGGGCAGTAGTGTCCAGAGGGGCACGGGTTGACGTAAGCGTCTGAGGACCCCCAGGGACAGTAATAACCACCCACGCACGGCCCTGCTGGTGCATGTAGACCCGTCTGGTTACAGTAAAATCCAACATCACAAAGCTTAGGATAAGCAGAGCCCAAAGGACAATAGAAACCTGAAAAACAACAACAAAAGCTGTCAATAGAACTATGCAACAGCTATAAAATAGGAAACTCGTGAGGATTATCTTTTTCTTTTATGCAAGCGCTCTCCCCGCACACAGGCATAAATACTGAATCTTTTATTTTCCATCTAACAGAGCTTCTTTGACAATTCAGAGGAACTAATTACTTTGCTGCAGGAATTTGAATTTGTTCTTTTATGGGCTGATATGAGCAACTACTTTATAGTGCCTTCATTCACATCGTCACCACCACCAGGCTTCTTTTGAAGAGGGAAGTCGCAATATGACATTCAGACTTTCACATCTTCAAATGAGGACACTTGGTAAGCGAGGCGCATCGAACAGAGGAGGCAGCTCACTTTGCATAACCATCAGTATCTTCTGCTGCTTTGACTGATTGACAGCAAAGACTGTTTAATCATAGAAAGTGCATATAAACACTTTCTGTACTGTATAATGTTCTGTGTCACTACATTCATAATTTTTTCAAATATCTTAAAATGCTCAAATCTTAGACACAAGCATTTGAAAGTACTTATATGTTACAACAACTATAGTGACAATGTCATAAGATGAAAATGTCCATGGCAGAGGAGATAAAGTTATATTAGATCACACTTTCACTGTCAGGATTTACTCACCCTTAGGACATATATCTCCGCGGTAGGTGGAACATGCATAATGTGGACTCTTGAGATGTTCAGCTGAGTGATTCACATTGTGATCAGAATCTGCCAGAGGCATCGCGGCTACTTTGATCCAGGTAGCGTTTCTCCCTGCAGCTGAACATGGCAGACAAAGCTAAAAAACTGCTGGTTTTACATCTTTTATCAAACGGACAGTACACAAACAGAAACAGCTGTCTGTTTCTTACAGGGAAGGGGGCAATGGAAAATAATGCAAAATATACTTTTTTTTTAGCTGTACTACATGTTATAATGTCATTCCCTCAGCAAAAACCTACCTAGAAGGTTGCTTTGACTTATTTGTGCATGTATAAGAAATCCCTATGAATCTCTTGTGGCAGCCATTCAGGAGTTCCTTAAAGCTGCACTAGGCAACTGTCAAAAAAATATATTTTTTATATATTTGTTAAAACTGTCTCTTTGTCCAGACAAAATAAATTGAGAGAGGTCATTTGAGATAAAATAAAATAGCCACAGGCTGCTCAGTGGTTTCACTGCCATTTGCAAAAATACACTGCACCAGGTCAAAACAACGAACTAGAGTCAGGAGGAATGTCTTTGCACTGTCAGTCACACTCGCATCTCAGTCAAATCAACATACCAGATAAGTTTTTGTTATTGAAGCAATAACATCTCAATATGATAAAAAGCTCAAAAAAGTCAATATTAAATAATATCCACTAATGACACAAAAAGAAGCCTTAAACAAAAACTCACTATAATATTTGAAAAACGTGCATTTAACAGCAGGGTGACATAAACAACGGATTGTGTTCTTGCCAAAAAATATATATTTTTCTAGTCAATTCTACTTATATAGCACATTTTATAACAGAAATATGCTAAACAAATTTGTGGTTGTTCATTGGCAATACATAAAAACAATAGTTTTGTAGAAGTGTAAAGTTTCTCGGATAAGAAACTTTACCATGGTTTTTACTTTTTGGATCTCTATCAGAGCTCTAAGGATCGTTTTGATAAAACATTATCATTTATCGTACTTTACCAAATGTTTTTCTCAATACCAAACCTAAATGAATGACCAATAGCATGTTCGTATTGTAACTTTCCTGTTAACTGTGTGTGTAGCATTAGCTTAAAGTAACTTTTAAGATCAAAACATGGCATAAAGAAAATTAGCCATGTTATGAACTTCTAGAGTTTGAGTCACATGACGACTAGTGTGCTAAGAAATATTCTTTGACAGCTTCATCAATGTGGTGTAACTAAATCCACATCACTAAAACACAGAATGACTGTAGAAAAGAGTGTGTTTTAATTGCTTTAGATCAATACCACTATTTTTCCCACAACCAATGCAGAGCTTCCTATGATAAAGTATTTTGATGGCAGTTGTTGAAGGAGCGAGATGTGTTGCACAACATTACACATTAGAATAATGATGCAGCTCAAAACCAGAGCAGAAATTATAATTCATAGTAAATTTATAGCAGAATTTTCACTTAAACTATGAATTAAAACTGAGCTCAATAGAGAACGCTTTGAAATCTCTGGGTGAGGGTCAATATATTTTATTTCTACACGACAGCCCTCTATCAACATTTCTCTTGACTTCCTCCTTGATGGATAAATCTCTACTATAATCCTCCCTTTATGAGCCTTCGTTCAATGTGCAGTCTGGATTTTTTTCCATCCATTCATCCATCCATCTTTTTCTACAGGGCTGCAAAAACATTTGGTGAGATACATCCTGAAGTCCACCACAAGGCAACACAGATAAACATGGGAAAATGACCATGTATGTTAACACACATACTTAAGAACTAAGTGACCTAATAGTCATGTTTTGAATTGTGGGAGTGCCAGGAGACTGGAAGATCATACAAAGGAGCCCGGTAGAACCAGAACCCAGGAGCCTCTTCCTAAAAGACAACAGTGCTTCCAATGTGCTGCTCTGTTTCGCTAATTTGTATGTTTAAATGACTATAATACAACTGAACAGAAAATGTTGTTAAATGTCCTACAGTGAAACATTTACTGCACTACTTAAATGTTAGGAAATGCATAACAATACCAGATTTAGATGAAAAATTGGAGCAGGACAGGTTGTACATCCACAAGACCAAGTTTATTTCCATCGAGTGAGAGTCCAGGATTTCCACAAGACATTTTGACATGGAAGAGTTTTCTCGCGGTGTGGGGCTATCAGCACCTCCAGCACAGAAGAACCCGGCATGACATAAACCTAGCACAAAGAGGCATTATTAATTCAGAACAGATGGGATTAAACAAACTATTAAACTCATAAATATGTGGTTGTATTTTGTAATTATTTGACTTAAGCCTTGAAAAAAAGAAAAAGAATCTCTATGCATGATACAATACATGCATAGAGAGTCAGAATAAAGCAAGTTCCCCACCTGAGGGTTGTGAGGCTCCAGGAATGAGGCAGTATTTCCCTGGAGGGCAAGGGCGGCATTGAGAGAAGGATAAAGCTCCAGGTTCTGGAAGAAAACTGCCAACAGGACAAGGTTTGGGTGACCCACTTCCCTGAGGACAGAAGTGACCCACAGGACAAACATCCCCGTATGGCTGGGAGACAGGTGAAGGCTCGGTGGAACCGTGGGAACAAAAATGTCCTGTAGAAGGAAATACAGACAAATATCCTTCTGAAGATTACTGAAATATTTTAAATTTTACCATACGAGCAAAAGTGTTTCGCAGAAAGAAATGAACACATAATGTTAAACTTTAATCATAAAAGACATCCAATAAAATTTTTACCTGGCCTGATTACTGATGTCACAAGAAAATATTTTCTACACACTCATTCATTTTCACATACATTTACCAAGTATTTGTCATTCTAACTTGACTCCACAAAATGTTATTGTACAAAAATAACTTTTATTAGCTAGGTTTGTTGATACGCTGCTTGTGAGCTGACAGACCTG
This sequence comes from Girardinus metallicus, assembly GCA_903067095.1. Classification (NCBI taxonomy): domain Eukaryota; kingdom Metazoa; phylum Chordata; class Actinopteri; order Cyprinodontiformes; family Poeciliidae; genus Girardinus; species Girardinus metallicus. Next base: position 16,384 of record CAEGAE010076944.1, read on the forward strand.
GGCTGCAGGGTCCAGACGGTTCTGTTAGAGCATTGCTGTTACAAAAGTAGCCAGAGGGGCAAGGAGAGCAGTGGCTCAGGGACATCCTGTCAGCTAATCGACTGACATAACCCACCGGACATGGAGAAGGAACGGAAGAGCCTTCCAGGCAGTAAAAACCTGAAAAGAAAACTCAAAATGAAAAAAAAAAAAATCTATGTACAAATTTAGAGCAGATAACACTTAATTTACCAGGTGGACAGCTATCACAAACTGACTGTCCAGACAAAGCCTGAAACGAGCCTGGGCTGCAGATGACTGGTTCTGCACTGCCAGCTGGACAAGAATAGCCAGGTGGGCACTGGTATTCTGTGAAATAATCAGCCATAAAACCCCAGATTGTTATTTTGCTTCCACAATGGCTACAATTTGAAAAAAGTTACATGGTGAGAAAAAAATGTAATTAAAATATGTATGCATTAATCCAACAATATGGCAACTATCCAGTGTTTTAACTCATGCGGTGCAGCACCATTTCAACAATGCAATGATGAAAATATTAGCTATAATAAGCAGAGCTAATCCTCAACAAATAAAAAAAAATGAAAAAAAAAACATAAGGAACTCCACAATATGAAAATGACACAACACACAACTTTAAAACAATTAACTGAAATGTGAAACATAGTGCAGAAAATTTGACAAAGCAGTCCCCAAGCGGCTAAAATAAAATCTGGCATCTCTCTGGCATGTAATATCAGAGGAGACAGGAAGTTCGCTTGGGACATTTAATCACTCCTATGGCATTTATGCATTATATACATTATGGAGATCAGCCATAACATTACCCATAAACTTGAAAAGCGGTTCAGAGCTTATTTGGGTTTCTCTCTGATTAAATCACTATAGGAGCTACTACTACAACGTACACTCTGTTTTCTTTAACATAGTAAGTACAACTTGATCAGTGCCTTTGTGTTTATATTTTGTGTGTGCATGCTTTGTTTTACTGAACCCTCAGTTGGTTCTGCTGGAGGTTTCTTCCTATTAATATGGGTGTTTTTCTATCCTGTCACTAAAGACATGATCAGTATGAAGGATTGATACAAAGTCAGCATCACAATATATTTATAAATTATAGTCCTCTGTCGCTACATACTCATGCAGGAGAAGTGAATACTGCAAGTCAGCAACTGGATGCAATTGGCTTGAATTCCAATAGAAAGAAATTAAACCAATTATTCAAGTCATCCAGCATTACATACCTTTCCTTTGTGTTTTTCTAATTGGGTTAAATCCAGTTATCAACTCCACATGTTAATAAGTATTGTGGACAGAATTTATTTCTAATTAGACAAATTATAGTAGCTGTTTTGTGATATTTTACAATATGACTGCTTAAAAATGCTATATCATTTTACAGTGAGCATGAACTATTTATGGCTACAATAATTATGTTAACTGTTATTACATTTGATAGCTTTTCTAATATTCTCTCCTTCACATTAGAGCTCATTCTGTTTGGTTACTGCTTCCATTATACAGTTTGTCCACTGTGAATCATTTCAAAAATGAGCTCCTGAGTAATTCTTTACTCTCTCACTGAACAACATTCTCATACAAATATTTCTTTCTAATTGCCTGGAAACTGCGACTCACAGAAGAGATTTTTTTTTTCACAAATATGATTTGCACGATGTTGTGAATTACACCTGGCTGATGTCCAGACTGTGATCCTGTTGGACAGAACCATCCCGGGGGACAGATGAGGTCCACGGACGTCTGAGCCCATGAAGGGCAGTAGAACCCTCGCTGACAAGCTTCACAATCGTCCTCAGAGTGAGCTGCAGTCCTCCCCAAGAAAGTGCCTATTCAAAGAAGATAAATGACCCTACATGCAAAAATGATTCACAGTCCTGCTCCCTTTTGTCACATACACACATATATCTATGCAGACTTGAAAGGCTACGGGATAATTGTCATATGTGCTCCAGTGCTCCATTTATTCACCTAATTAAGTACCTATCTGACCATTCTGACAGCTTTATTTGGACTCCCATTAGGTTTTACATCTCTCCATAATGTTGTAGATACATTAACCTATCACACATTCCCCTGGGGGAATTACAGCCTTTCGCTGTACCTATTGAAGAAGTGTGTTGAATGTGTGAGGTCAGAAGCATTTCTCATGTGTGGGTGTGACAAACCCTTTCTGTGGGAGCCTTGTCAACAACACAGTTGTAGCAAAAGATAGAACACCCACAGTTCTTGTCAGGAGTTCATATTTACGCAGTATAGTCATAGATGTTATAAAAAGCCCCCGATGATTAATGTTGGTCTAAAAACTAGTTTATGTTTTAAATCCTTGTCCTGTAGAGGTGAAATTCATTTTGTCTAAAACTTGCCACCTGTTGATTTGAGGTGAACTTAAATAATTGGGAGGTGATTTCACCCTTCACCTTTATTCCATCTACTTTGCGCCAATACCTCTTGAGCAAAGAAAAACTTATCCAAAAAAAACCTCAATATGGTGCAGTGTCTTTTTCTAAGAATATTTTGTCAGTTAAGCCCAATAACAACATTCTTGACTCATCAGACTGTAAAACCTCTCTCTCAGATTTGATCTGGTAAAAAACCCAGGACCAGATTTCAAGTGTAAAAAAGATGTTTCTCTTTAAAAAAAAACAACTTTGGGTGTTTTCTTTTTTTTTTAAATGAAATATTGCTTTGAATGCTTAATTTTGTTAAAAAAAAAGCATTAGTTCAGTTGACAGATTATTTCACTTATATCAAGAATTTTTTTTTTCCCATGTTATCAAATTAATACTTTTCATCAATATTAAGAAACTGCTGACTTAAAACAGGCTCCCATTTCTTGCTGAAATGTCACTTGTAAGTTAGTTCTGTCTTATTTCAAGTGTAGTAAGATATTTGCACTAGACAAAACTAGATCAAAAATATTTGGTAAGATTTTTGATCTAGTACATTAGTTCCTTTATGTAAACGGCTGACTTTTAATGTTAGTTTTTTCTTCATGAGCTCTGTCTGTGCATGCAGTCTTTCTACCTGGAGGACAAGGGCTTGGTTTTGCGCTGCCTTTAGGACAGTAGTATCCCATGGGACACACATCACCATGGACTGAATCGCCATCAAATCTGGCTGAAGATTTCACTTCACCTGGAACAGACAGTTCAACTTTATTGGAGGCCTTTACTGGCTTTGTTGGCAAGTTATCTAACAGACTAAAATATTTACCAACCTTTCTAAAAATAAGAACAAAAAACTGCTAAAACTTTCAAGATTATTAGAAAAATCTTAAAGAGAAATGCCAAAAAATGTCAATTTTACATAATTTCAAATTTCACTTTGAAGATATTTTACAAAAGCCCTGCTCAGAATGTTGCAATGCATTTATTACCATTATTTAAAGGTCAAGTCATGAATGAAATGCTACCAGTCATATTTCTCAAAGGTGATGCAGCTTGTGATCCCTCTCTGCAGTAGAAACCAGGATTGCACAGTCCAGATGGGGAAGATGCTCCAGGCTTAGCACAGTAGTGACCAGGCAAGCAGGGCTGACATACTTCTGCAGACACTGCACCTGATATAAAATTGAACAAGACAAGAAAACTATTGATTGAAAGAAGAAATAAGGTATGGGATGATGCTGTAATCTCAAATATATCCAGGCTTCTCTGACATACAGAAGGCTTCTTGCTTTCAGTACAAAAATTAGTCCAATTGTGAAAAAAATAAAATGCAAGTGGCATTTGAATTATTTAAAGGCACACAATAGATCAGGCAACAAAATATTTAAAAGTCTCCATTCAGGTCATTGTTTCTTTCATCAGACAGTAATTATTTCTTATTTATTTTTACTTTACTTAATTCAATGTACCAAATTGAATTCGGTTTTCGGCGAGTTATCAAATTAATATAATTGCAACTTTTTATTTAACTTTACAAATCATATTTCTATTGGGGCGTTTGATGAAGAGTACCTCACATAGCTTAAATCTTATGGGTTTTTTTCCCAGTGAGATATTAGAACAACATAAGTTGCTTTTTCAAAGTAATTTTATTAAAGCATTTTTGATTTTTTTATATAATTCATTTTTCTTCAGAATTTAAATACATCTTTGTAGCTCCGTGATTCTTTTACCAATAGATTTTCTTTTCACTTAGCTATATGAACTGATATATAAACACTTACAACTTTGTTGGAAATGTAGGCAGTCCTAAAGGCTAAACAAATTTCAATGTGATGACTGTTTGGAGTGTCATAGTTGACTATTTATTTTCATAATTCTGTATGTAATGTATCAGCTTTTTTAATGAAGATTTAATGTCACCATCTATGGAGCTAAAGGTGCCTGCAGGGCAAGGAACCATGTAGCTTGTGCTCTGTGGACAGTAGGACCCTGCAGAGCACCGCCGTCCTGTCGGACCCTCCTCTGGTTGGGCCGAAAAAGAACCTTGGACACAGAGGTAACTATGGAGAGAGAGGTCATTACAGCAAAGGTAAGCTGAGGTAATGTGTGGACAAATAATAGATCAGCAAAATCGAATCAAACAGAGAGCGTTTTCAATCTTTTTGCAAACATCAGTGTTAATTTACCCAGGAGAGCAGAACCCTGAGGGAGCAGTCAGGCCTGAAGAACTGCAATATCTCCCAGGGGGGCAGGGCTCACAATCAGACTTATTGGACAATCCCATCTGGCTGCTGAAAGTGCCAGCTGGGCATGGGAACGCCACACCACTCTGGGTTCCTGTAGATAAACATGTATTGAATCTACAGATGGTTAAGGGCTAAACGTCAAAGAACGTTTTATGATGACCGTGCCTATCTTGATTATGCTCCGTAATAACCATTTGCATAATTGGAAAGTAGTTTAGCGCCACAGTCATTCACTGAGGAGTGCAAATAAAACAAGTTCAGCTGAGCACTCTGGGGTGTTCAGACAAGCAATCTCACCGAGGTCGAATGCAACACAACCTGTGTCACATTTATCGGTGACGTTATAATGCAGTGAGGCTGTACATTTGTCATGAATGTGTTGTTACAGCCGATGTACCGTAGCTCACCAGGTGGGCAGTAATGTCCTTTAGGACAAGGCACAGGAGTGGAAGTGCCAGTGACCTGGTCAACATCTGCGCTGACCAAGCCAGGACAGAAAAATCCTGCAGGACATTCAATGCAGTCTGCCTGTAAAGAAGTAATATAGAAGAAAACTATTGAATGTACATCCACTTAACATACTTATTATGATTACTTGGGCTTTAGATTATTTAACGCATGCTATTAAGTTGTATTTCATTCTGAGATATGGCAAAAAATAAAAATAAAAAATGTTATTTTTCACCTGACCCGGCAAATTCTGATATGTCCCAGGCAAGCAGGGCACCTGTCTATCAGATCCGGGTGGGCACTTGCTTCCTGGTGAGCAAGTTATAGAGTTCTGCAGGTTGCCGTCTTCTGTGCCTGGACAGTAATAACCTGCTGGACAGACATGAGGAGGAAAAGAGAGCCCTCTGCTGACACACAGAAACCCTACAAAACAGAAACATTTGTTAGGCAGTCGCTGATGCAGTTTCTTAGGATTACTGCCAAATAATTCAAATTAGTTCCAACCTGGAGGACAAGGTAGGCAGTCGGAGATATGACTGTTTCTGCTCTTGTTGCTGTAATGCCCTGCAGGACAGGGAAGTGGTGCTGAGGAGCCCTGAGTGCAGTAATGTCCTTCAGGACATCTATCACCCGTCACCCCTCCATCCTCTGGTGTGGGCGACCGAGCGCCAGAGACACAGTAGAAACCTGCATCACACAGGCCGGATGCGACATCTTTGCCAGGAGTCGCACAGAATGAGCCTGTTGGAAGAAAAAATAAGAAAAGCCAAGATATCATTTCTATGCCGCTGGAAATATACCCTGGAAAAAAATTAAAAAGTGTTGCAAAATTTGTGAACCTACACTAAAATACATAAATCTAGACATTTTAACAACCCACTCTGAAGTGGACTATTTTAGCAACAGAGCTTTTAATTACAGTAATGATCATTAACAGAAACGTAACCCTGGGTCAACTGCTGAATCTTTAATTAATCATTAGCAGTAAATGATGTGTGACCTGGAGGGCATGGCAGGCAGTCCAGGGGTTTTGTCATCTGAGTGCGAGGATTGAAACTTCCAGCTGGACACGGGAACTGGTATTTGGACCAGGTTCCGGTTGGGCAGTAATGACCCGGTGGACACTCAAAACTCCCCAGCAGAGTAGTGTTACTTTTGCCAGGGCAATAAAATCTGTCCAGGAAAAACAGGAAAAATAATAATTTAGTTGTTGGCTTCTGTTGAATGCAATGATTGATGATTGTCAATCATTAGTTCTATACGTTACGCAGAACTAATAAGAAAAACAAAACTAAACTACGAATGACTTGCGTTCAAAAACATCAAAAGCAGATTCCTTACACACGCCATAGGAATATTTTACAGGTCCTGCACCTTCTGCTGTGTATGCTTGTGAAAATCTGTGTCAGCTTACAGTTCATGCAGACCGTGTGAGTCTTGATAAGCAAGCATACCCCTGGGGACAGACACTGCAGCTGGCCTGGCCGTCTTCTGTGCTGATGGTTCCCGGGGGGCAGCGCTGAGGAGCTGCAGAACCCTCTGAACAGTAATAACCTGCTTGTGCAGACAAGTGCCATGAAACAGAGACACACACAATCCAGAAGAAACAGGGTTTGGTTTCTGATCCCATCAGAGCAGCTGCTTCTGTTTGGCATGCTAAGCTTGAAAGAGGCTGTTGTTTACTTGTACGCTGAGCTTGCTTTCAGGTTATGTAAATGAAAAACATAATCGCTTGCTTAAAAGTCCCTGTATGTACTGCTTGTTAAATGTCTTAAAAACACAGTTTTGTGTTGAGGTTTACTGCTTGAGCAACAATAAAGACCTGACCTAATTATGGCCACATTTGTATTATTCCCCCAGTAGCTCATTTCCTCCCCAGGATAATCTGTTAGCCACATTTTTTTTTTTAAAGAAGACACTAAAGCTGATATCTCAAGAGTGCTTGAGCACCTTTTGGGCATGGCCCTCCACGGTCGTCTTTAAGAGGAGGGTCAGGACGATCTGCACCCGCCACACAGAAGAAGCGTTCCCAGCATTTTCCCGAAGGTGCCGAGAGCCCCGCTGAGTCACAGTAGTAACCTGGGAAACATGGCTGACAATCTTCCTATAAGAAGATGAAGAACCTGTTTTAGTTCAGACCAAAACTCTGGGAGTAACTTTTCTGATAACTTTATACAATGCATTGAGAAAGTATTCCTAACGCTTACACTTGTAGCACCAGCAGCCTTAATGTATTTTATTGAGGCCTCATGTTATAATCAACATAATACAGTTGTAAATAGTTATAAAGTGGAAGAAAAACTATGTGTGCTTTTAAAGCTGAAGAAAAGCTAAAGAAAGACTTTCACATAGTATGATGCAGCCACTGCTATGTTTTGATTTGTGTCTAAAACTTTTACTTTTTGCCTCTGTGCCTCTTACTTTTTGTAAAAGTAAAGAAAGCTTTGTCATTGTAAAGAGGACAAGAGAATCACATGCAGAGTAAACGTAACCTCGGAGGCCACTTTGGTGATGTTGGAGAATGTTCCAGGTGGACAGGGCTGAGGATGGATGGTGGCCTGGGGACAGTAGTGTCCAACAGGACAAGGTCCTCCTTCGGGCGAGAGACATGTCTCAAACAGAGCACTAATAGATAATCACTACCAAATTGACAAAGACATTAGCAAAACAACATCTGGGATCAGTTACAGTAAATGTGTGATTTTGCAGAACATTTGTGTAAAGACATTTGTTTACCTGCAGCCTGTGAGAGAGGCTGTGGAGAGACGTTTCCATGTGAACAGTAATATCCTTCCTGGCACGGTCCAGTGACAGCTGTGGCATTTCTGGAAGAACAGTAATGGCCTCCGTCGCATTGTCTGCACTGGGAGACAGACCAATAGCCAGGATCTGGACCATAGGTTCCTTCTGGACAGCTTCTCAGGTCAAATCCAGTCCCTTCAGGACAATAAAATCCTATAGGACAAAAACAGAAATCATGAAAATGAAAAGATTAAACATATTTGGATACATTTCTATGCATTTTTGTGTCTGTTTTTGGCAAAAATATCGTGGTATAATTTATTGGATAAGATATATATATATTTTTTTTCAATTTAGGTTTATGAAAAACAAGCAAACAAAAGAACAAACAACAAACCTTCAGGACAGAGGTACAGAGAACCAGACACACAAAACCAGCCTGGGAGACAAAGCTCACACTGAATCGCATGTGTTACAGCCACGTAAGTCCCTGGGTTGCAGGGCAAAGGTTCAACAGTTCCCTCGGGGCAGTAGTGACCCTCAGGACAGGGCCCTCCTGAAATCCCATCACTGGGGGTTGATGTGGCAGCACCCTCTATGCAGTAATATCTGCATAAGAAACGTGGCAACACAGAATCGGTTTGATGACGAGATGGCTTGAATGACTTTGACTCAAACAAAATAAAAACAAAACGCGGAATAGATGTACCCTTTACTGCAGAACCCGCTGGGCTTAGTGAGGCCAGCAGAGTCGCAGTAAAATCCCCCCAAACAAGCTTTACAATCATCCGGTCTATGCAAGCCTGAGCTGTTTGACAAACTTCCCACAGGGCAGGCTTTAGGGGCTCCGGTGCCTGTAAAGACAACAATGAGAAAAACTGCATTAAACAGAAGTTTGAACAAAAAGTAAAATACAATAATGTTGAAATTATGCATGCACACTGTTTGGCAAAACTCTATAGCGTGGCAATGTTTCACGCAGTACGATTAAAGTATAAGAGCAAGTGTAAAAGCGGGACCCTCCTAAGAAGGAACGAGTGTTGGGTGCAGCGTTGGCTTACTCACAACAAATCAGTTTGCCCTGCAGCAGCATTTCTAAGAGATGGGTCAGCCAAGTGAAAGAGGGCATGTGTTGGAATTATTTCAAAGACATCAGGAAAGCAGAAGCCGAAAGATGAGTGTTGGCAGAACTTGCTAATGGCCTCCAAATGGTAATTAGCATGAATAATACATTACCGCCATACAGTGTAATGGGCCAAAAGGGTAATAATGTCCTCCTCTATTCATTTGTGTACATTGCGCTTTTATCATATGGATGTTTATATGCATTATATTAAAAAACAACAACAACGCTTTAACAATGTGCAGTGCATAAACAGCTACAGGCTGATTGAACGGAGGCTGGCAAATAACCTGAGGGGCAAAAGTGACCAGGTGGGCATAAGGAGCCTGAGAATCCATCCTGGGGGGAAGGAGAAGATGCCCCAAGCTTGCAGAAATATCCAGCATGACAAGGTCCTACGGATGAAAGGACATAACAGATTTTTTCAGTAATTTTATTCAATACATACATACAGCCCTCTAAAGATTTGTAGAGACCTCATTTAACAAGTAAATCACACAAATTGAATTACTTTTAATCCAACAGTTCAACTGTTGTGGAAAGTTTGTTGGCAAAACTAAAATGCACCAGATCATATAAAGGGCTTACACATAATAAATCTAAACAGTGGTTGCTGGATTGTTGCCATTGACATTTGTGTCCACCTCACCTGTCGGCTCCGACAGTCCAACGGAAGGACAGTAGCGTCCAGCAGGACAGGGGACACACCCTGCTGGGCTGCTTGTTCGCTCACTTGGGTTGAAGGAGCCAATGGGGCAGGGGTATTGGTTGGCTAGGGCTGTACCTGCAGGACAGTAATGCCCCTTAGGGCAGGGCCTGGGAGAGGAGGCATTGACAGGACCCAGTCTCGAGTCACAGTAGTACCCTTGAAAGAGGAGAAAATGCTTATTCTTAAATTAATTGCCGGTACAGATCAAAAGTGGAGATGTTTGTACCTCTGCACATCATTTTTCTGTGCTACATACAATCTATTCAAACTCGCATTATTATAAAAAATCAGATTTCACAAAAACATTTTTAGTCCTTTGAAAGTTGTCATTTTAGTTGGACAACAGCAAAAAATGGCTAAATGGCTATTTTTAAAAATCAGCAAAACTGTTAAGATCTTGAGTTGTTTTGATTATTTAATTATAGTTTGATTAGTTTGTGTTCCTTAAGTTTCTTTCTTTCTGTCATGACGTGTAAGTTTGAGGATGGACTAAAATGCAGACAGGAGCTGGGAGCATGGATCATGTAGAAAGCATTAATGAAAAATTAAAAAACAAAAACTCACAGGGGGCACAGGGAGCCAAAGCAGAACAAAAACCATAAATCCAAGGGATAAGCCAGCAAGGGACACAGGGAAGAAACGGGGAGAATAACAGTGGATAACAGGAACGACCAGCAAGGAGTGTGAGCGAAAGAAGGATTTAAATACTGTGAGGGTGAATGCTGGAATAAAAGACCTGCAATGATGAGCTAACGAGTTGCTGGGGTGAAGGGAGAGAGCAGCAGGCAGGCTGAGCAGAGAGAAAGAAAATGGCACAGGGAGTTTAGTGAGAGTATACAGGGAACTAGGAAATGAATCTAATAATAAAGAATAACTAGACTGAAGAATCAGAATTAAACTAGAGTAATAAAGAATAACTAGACACAAGAAAGGAACCTAATGAAGTATAATCACTCAGGAAGGATTAAAGTAAAACATAAACAAGACTGATCTAATCAAAGAAAGAGACCAACACTAGAATTAAATAGTCAAAACAACACACGATCCTAACAAAAACATTCATAAAACTTGTTGAGATTAAAAAAAGTTTTAGTCCCACTCACCAGCATCACAGATCATGCATGATCCCTGTTTGTCTCTATCCTGGTATGTTCCTGATGGACAGGGCTCTGGAGCTAAACTACCCTCTAAGCAGGAATGACCAGAAGGACACGGCAGAGCTGCTGCAACACTCTGACCAGGAGGACACCAATATCCTAAAGTGTTAAATAGAGCACTATTTAACACTTTATAAAATATAAAAGTAAAACATGACAGTTTTGGTAAAAAAAAAAAAAAAAAAAAAACACAGATGGAAAACTTTTTTTTTTTTTTACAAACTAACTCATGAAACACAGTGTGGATTGACCTTGGTTGCAAGGTCCAGTAGGAGTCCTAAGTCCCGCTTCTCCACAGTAGAATCCGGCCGTACATGGCTGACAGCTAGCCTCATTAGTCAGACCAGACAGAGAGGAGAAGCTTCCAGGTGGACACAACTCTGGCTGTCCTGATCCTTCCGCTAGACAAAGAAAGAGGTCAAAAAGTCATCAGTCATTCTTCTATTCATTCATCTTATTTGCACATCAATTGCCACTGTAGGGTAATGAAGAGGGGTAAATAATTTATAGCTAAATAAACTTGGCTGAATGTATAGGCAAAACTCCATATGCTTCTGCATTTTATTAACAAGCTAACACACACTGAAATAAACAGAGTCACGCAGATACAGGCAGGTAATTTACGAGTTTTATCTACCCAAATCTGTTAGATTGTTTCAGGTCTACAGCCCATCCAATTTATTTCCCACTTTCTCTTTCGAGAAGTGAAAGTGGAAAGATAAAATCAAGATAAAAAATAATAATGGAAAAAAAAAACAATACCTCAGAAGTACCCTATTGCTCTTTGTTCTATTTGGAACAATTTATAAAAGTTATGTATTTCAGTGTGTCCACCCAGGCTGCACTCCCTATTTAGTAATCTAACACTGATTTTTATCAATAAAAAGAAAGTGTTATCTTTCTGACCTGGGTGGTCCATTACTATTTGGAATGGTTGTTGCAATACAAATTTATCATTGTCCTTGTTCAACACCTCGTTAAATGTATTTCCTGTTATAATGCACTATATATCTATTTTCCTACTAGTGCACTTTAACTTCACATAGTTTTTAGCTTGCTTATGTGGGTCTCACCGCAGTAGGTCCCAGGAGGGCAGATGTTGCCTGTTATCCCATCGGTTGGTCTGCTCTCAGTGGCTCCTTGAACACAGTAATACCCAGGAGAGCACGGCCCCACTGGCAAAGCTAAACCTTTTTGGATAACATGAAAACATTGTTATTTTTGACTTAATGCAACCAGCTCATTTTGAAATGACACAATTAAAAACAGAGATTTTCAAATCATTTCAGCCTTTATATATATATATATATATATATATATATATATATATATATATACTGACAATAAAAAAAATATTTATGTAATTTTGTGTTATCTTATTTATTTTTCATTTAGAGGTTTAATGGGAGCATTTTTTAATTTGTAAAATGAAAAACAACAAGGACACTGCTCTTTTCAAGTGGGAGACCACAACTTAGTTTAAAAAAAAAGAGCAAGACTGAAATAAACAAAGAGTTATATTAACACAGAGATTAAACCAGCTAGTATTAATATGGCACTTTAGCAAACAGTGTTTGCTGAAAAGAGATTTTGGTTTAATAAACACTGTAGCTGTAAGCCTAGGTGTAAAGCCAAATACATGTTTAGAAGTAAGTATAAAACTATGCACATGATGTGGGATGTGTTGTCAGTTTAATGGTTTTCCTACTTTTCATACCTAGTATCAGTTAATAAACACTAAGTAAGTGCAACTATCTTGACAGACAACTTATAGTGAACGTGATCGACAGTGCTAAAACATTGTTCCTGCTTGTTTGGTTATTTCTGACCAGGAGTGGTGTATTTCTGCAGATGGCAGTAGGGCCACAGACAGGAGACAGATAAAGTCAAATTTTTCACAAATTATCGGACTTATTATTCTGACGGTGCCAGGGAGACAGTTTTCAGAAATATGCAAAAAACATATTTTTAACGACTGCATCTTTAAAATGGTAACTTGACGTGACTTGAAAATGTCAGTGTGTTGGGGCTTTTCTTAAACGACAACAAAAGTCTGAAGAATTCTTGCTTTAACCACCGATGCTGCAGGTTGTGAATTATGTGGTTTAATTGTGCATTCAAGTTTTATGCAGAACTAGAGTTTTAAATCTCCGAAATTAGACAGGAGATACCCTGAGGTTAAAATGCAAAAGGTAAAACTAAAAGTTTTTCACTAGTCCTAACCTTCACATCTAATTAGAGTGATGCTTTTAAAGATATTTGATGGTGTTTTGGTCATTAAATCATTTTCACACAGAGTACTATATAAAGTATACATGTGCTTAAATACATAACACACAAAAAAAAATACACTCCTATTAGCCAGTACTGCAGTAGTTGGCTTATCACTGGGCACAGCAATTAGTACACCCTGCTGTTTTTGCAATTTGCAAATGGATATTGGTTAAGTTTAGTCTAGCATCATTGCTAGATGCACATTTTACTTTCAGAGGTAAATAAAAAACCAATACTTGTATTGTTGTTGTCTGCTTATACAGCAAAGCTCTCTTTACAGTTTCTGTGTCAAGACAAAAACTGCTTACTGCAACAACAACTCATTTTGGCCGTTATTTATCACTGTATTTACATGTAAAAACTAGATTTTACAACTTCTTGCATACGACTACAGGAGTACCACTTGAGTACCAAGTAAGACAGTCCAAGAACTCTGCGTCTAGTTAGCACTCTGTTGGAGCAGCATTTTAACACAGAAACAACATTAACTGGATTGTCAGTGATCGAGTAAGAAGTACACGATCAAAACATCAATGTAGATGATGAAATACTGCTCAAATGTAGTGTTGTCTTACTTTCTTCTGAACTTATTAAAGTTTCAACCATATACTTTAATCAACTTTCATATAGTATCATATTGGGTCTCAGTGTCAGCATATCTCTAATCTCTGATCAATACCTGCTTGTCTTTAATGTAAAAATGAGTTAACCAGCTAATTATGTGAAAAACAAGATGCTTCATGAGTGAAAACCATCCAACAAAATAAATACTTAGATTCATCACTGCTGCCACTTTTTTCTCCTTTTCTCATTTTAGCTGGAATACGATGAAGTGAGAAACTATCCAGAAATCTGATCTATCAAGATGTAAGCCCTTGCTTAGAGGCATGTTTTGTAGCCCAGAGTGTGAGGGGGGGTCATTAAACTTCTTATCAGCACTCCGCTCAAGAATCAATGATGCATGTTGATGCATTTGTGCACAGGGCATGGCCTAATGCCACAGCCATGAAAGCATCACTGAAACTGATTTATTTATGTTCCGAAGCAACAAATTCAGGCACCCATGCAATGCCAAGTCAGAAAACTTTGCTTGAATAAAAAAGGCAGTTTCACATTATGTTCAACACAGGTCTGCAGGCAGAGGTATAAAGCACAACTTCTGGAAAAAACCGGATGTCTTAAACTCCATAAAAACATTGCAAAAAAATAGTAAAATATTACTTTTTAATTATTGATCTATTTATAAAAGTCTTTCAATAAAATAAAGTTACAGAAAAGTTGCAGCTCTGAAAGAGATTTTTGTGCACAAACTTGTGTGAATGACCGTTTCCTCGATGAAAACAAAGAGCTTAAAGCAGAAAGCATGAGGAAGGCAAGGTGAGATATGCAGTTTGCTAATGTGTTAAAGCTTTAAGATGTAACTTTGTTGGAACTATGTGTAAAACTGGCATGCCTGAGGTAAAGAGCTGCCACCAATGGAAAGCTCTTTGAACTGAAAAACAACAACAAAGGAAGTCTTGCACTGCTAAACAACTGGAGTCCGACACCAAGGAAGAATGCTGCAAGATTTTCCTTACAAAATTAGAGAGCAGGGTGTTGGTAAAGAGGAGATAACATACCACTGCAGCTAGAATTATTTAAAACTGTATCACACAATGAAATAATTACTGCGTTTGTCATAAATTCACGTTTTAATGTTAAAACCAAGATTTTTAATATGACATGAGTGTGTTGTAACTTCCAGAAAAACAAACTGACAAGTTAGAAAAGACAGTCTGGCCATATAAATAGAGCCGTCATGTTAAAGCGTCAGAGGCAAACCTGCATCTGCAAACCTACCAAGACATTAGCTCTCAGGTGTACTGACAGACCCAGCAAAGACAACATTAATCAGATAATCCTCCCAGGTGTCACAGAACTTTGAACGAGCTGAGCTGAGGAGCGTTAATACAAAGTAATTTCCTAAGGAGGACACAATAGTGCAGCAAATACTATGCTAACAAATGTTGAAAGAGAAAGTGTAGTAGAGAGCTTATGGAACCACATGGTAGCTTGTAGGTTTTCAGATTTTCTCTGAAGAACCGAAACTATAAAAGTTTTCTTGTGGAAGAATCTGTTTACATGACATTTGTGCACTTTGCAAAAAAGTTTATTTTATTTAAAACTGTTATTCTCACCTTCATGTAACCAGAAAAGCCCTGTTGAGATTAATACTCCCTTTTACAAAATGGTCTTTGTCAAGTAGTAAGCGGTTTTAGGTGCACTTTCAGTCATAAAATCATACAACATAAGCAAGTTTTAACAAAATATTAGATAGTCAGGAAATTGCTTAGACACTCAACAGAAGGTAGAGGATCAGGGAGGGAAGAAAGTAACACGTCATGTTTCATAATCGCCCTGTAAATACCATCCCTACGATAACCAATGTTGGTGGCATCATGGTGTAGAACGATGCTTTACGATGATGGGAAGATCAACCAAGCTAAAAATAATCAAACACTGAAAGGAAACCTTTAACAGGCTGCAAAAGCCTTGAGAATAAGGTCAAGGTTCACTTTTAAGCAGGACAGAGATCCCAGCCATTGTTGGCATAGCTCTAATGACATGGTTAAATGTTCAAGAACAGCCTACTTTTTACAATATTCCAATAAAATACCCTAGTGTCTGAGACTACAAAATGACAAGATGTGAAAAGGTTTGAAGTGGTACTTTTTCAAAGCATATAGAGACAGAAATGTATTAGAAATCAGTCAGTCCCCACAAAGATTAAAAGCTGTTATGGTTTTTAGAATCTAAATACCTGATTTATTGCAGAAGGTTCCCGGAGGACAGGGTATAGGCTCAGAGCTGCCCAGGGGACAGTAAAAGCCAACTTGACAGCGCCCCCCTGTGGACGTCGCTGGGCACAGGCAGTTGGCATTTGTGTAATTATCAAGGTCAAAGGGCTGAGAGTTCCACGCTGCTGACACACAGAACCAACCTGAGAGGAACAAAAAGCACAAAATGACACAAATCAGGCATCATGTGATGACTTTCTCAGCGTGGGTTAAAACATGAAATCCAATGTTGCAGGAAAGGAAGCAATACAGGGCAAGGTGAGAAGGATGAGTCACTGCTGAGAAAGGAGATGACTTAATAAACCAGACAAGCATACTTCAAGTTTCAACCTTAGAGATGTGGGTAATATATATGACTGAGGAGAGGGCCACTCTTTGTGCATGAATAAATGATATGTCGAAAATTATTCAAAAGCTTTTGTTGCAGCCGAGACGCTGCCTCTGTTGGGTTGTGATGTTTCATGCTTCATGCGCAGCCTTTGTTCTCTTCTTCAAAGTCTTAAAGGCTGCTTCGGACAGGTCTGCCTGGCCCTGAAGCCAAAACAGGCTGGCACAGAGGACAAAGTCCTGACACTTGGAAACTAGGCTGCGTGACTGTGACTGTGCGCTCGGAAGAAATGAACAAAGACACCATTACTCACCAGCCTTGCATTTTCCAGACACTTTGGTCAGCCGCTCCTTCTCACAGTAGTGTCCTGGAGGACAAGGCAGGCAGCTGTCCAGACTCTGAGTCATGGGCTCTGGGTTGTAGTATCCACGAGGACAAGGAAACTGGGTGGCATGCTTAGTTCCTTTACAGTTAGCAAAAAAAAAAGAAACATTAAATTTATTCAGATATTTACAAAGCAACAAAGCTGAGGAGAGAAGTTTACTGAAGCAAATACTATACAGAAGTGTTAAAAATATCTCCCTCTGCTATTCCAGCCGTTTCTCAAGATGTATATGACTGATAGCTTTTTGGATGACAGTACCATCAGGGCAGTAGAACCCAGGGGGACAGGGGAACTTGGTGAAGTTGTCAGTCTTTTCCGGGCAGTAATATCCTGCCGGGCAGCGGGAACACGCCGCCTGACCTGTGAGGTTGCTGTAGGTTCCAGCTGGGCACGCCAGTGGGCTGAAGCTTCCCTCAGGGCAATAATAACTTGATGGACAAAGTCCTCCTTCAGAGCCTGAAGAGGAAAATTAAATTAGATGTGATGGAAGGATGCTGAAATGATCACTGCTTCAAGCCTTTAATGTGATGAATCTGGTTATAGTTGCAAGATTGTAATCATTTAATCATCCTCACACATTTGAGTTTCGTGTTTTTGTCAGCCATTGTTTCTCTCCTAAATGATGGTCATTTAAGATATTTCTATTTTATTGATTCATTTAATTCAAAAAGTATGATTTTAATCAATCATGTTTCCAAGCTCAAAGGTGATAAAGCCACCTTTTTCCTCACTGATCAGACAAGGAGACATAAAAAAAAAAAAACTCAGATACATCAGTATTCCTACTTCCCTACCTGTGCTTGCTGTGTCTCCACCTGGACAATAGGATCCTGCCTGACACAGACCAGATGGACGAGTGAGTCCTGTGGTGCCACAGTATTGACCTGCTGGACATGGACTGCAGCCAGAGGCTTCTGTCAGATAAAGTCTGCAAGCGGAGGAAACGTCAAGACCATGAGTGAAAACTATCTAAAGTTGGTAAAAATAAAAAAAATTGTGGATTTTACTATCTAGGTCAATGAAACCTGTCAGAGTAAGTCCCAGGTGGACAGGGCAGAGGAAGACTGGTGCCCTCGGGACAATAGCTTCCCTGCGGACATGCTCCTCCCATTCCTGTGCTGAAGTTCCCGTCGGGATTCTCAAAGTTCACACCTTGCAAAGACGAGCATGTTAGTGCGGTGTACTCAGTGCTTCCACTTTGTCATAACAGTGTTTGTACACAAACAGGCCTTTTAGTTTGAGTAATAAATAACAGTGAGCATGTGATTCTAGCTATGCTGTCATACTGCTGAGGCGTTTCACATTTGGTAACCAAAAGTTTTATTATATTATGTTGGGATTCTAGGTGAGAAACACGTGATTACAATCACTCTGCCCATCCAGGGTAACTGGGCTTTTGGCTGTTTTGTAAAAACATTTGGGTAAACAGGGAAAGGATTAAAATAAGTGCAGGCCACAGTTTCCAGATTTTTATTTGTGAAACATCTTATGCTAAACATAGCATATTTTATTGACATGAAAATAAAATTCCAATACACAATCTCATCAGATTGTGGTTGAATACTTTTTTGAGGCATGCATTATACCTGCTATGCAGTAGTACCCAGACTGACAGAGTCCAGTAGGTTCAAACAGACCCCAGTCATCACAAAAGAAACCTGCAGAAACCATTGATGAAGTTGCTGTAATGCATGAAAAGTGTTCATAGCAAACCCTCATCACATCATAATATATTTAGTTCATTAAATACAATTAAACTTTGAATTATTGCCTTTAATTTTTATCAGTTAGTTTCAGTCCATCCAGTAAATAAATTACAGCTTAATAAATTAAAATCCATTTCAGCAGCACTTCTTATGTGCAGAATACCAATGAGTGCTAATAATGATGTAACAACACTCCCACCTGCTGGACAAAAGAGGCACTGCTCCACCTGACGAAGACCAAACCGAGGGCTGTATGTGCCAGGCGGGCAAGGCAAGATGCCTTCCACTCCCCCACCAAGACAGTAGTGACCCACTGGACATGGCTGGACACCCTCACCAGACAGACAGTATGTCCCCGATGGACACTCATCACACATTTCTGCCCCTTTAGTCAAGAAGACAAAGAGATGTACATTTTTGTGTACATATTTGATACCCAGTAAGATGTTTTTTTCAGGAATGTATGTTATACCTGTACTGTTTGAGTAAGTCCCATCAGGGCAAGGGATTGGAAAAGCTGACCCTAGGGGACAATAATGGCCAGCTGGACAAATGTCCCCAGTTAAACCATCAGATGGCTTTGAAAACTTTGCTCCTCCTGAACAGTAATAACCTATAAATTAGATAAAGCAACATAACACCAAAAATTATAACAAAACTGATCAAAATAATTCAGCGTAGTTGATGCATCTTTCATCTTTATAACATTGTAATCTTTTTGGAATTGGTCACATCACTGATTGACAAAGAAACACCTATGTCGCATAATCCTGAAGGCTGACTGAGTCCAGTGTTGTTGCAGTAGAATCCGGGTGGGCAGGCCCAACAAGAGGACAGGTTCTGGCCTCCTACTGAGATACTCCAGGTCCCTACAGGACAGGGATGCTGCTGTGGGAACTTTGTCCCCTGCAGACAGAAGTATCCTGCAGGACACACGTCACCGGTAGCAACTGCTACCTGTAGGAATTAAGGCAAATATCAGTCTACTTCTTAAATAATGTTAATTTCTCTCCTAATTTGCAGCAAACAAAATTGAAGAGTACTAGGTGTCCTCAGGGTGTCAAACTTTTTGTTTAGATAAATATTCTTGGATGTCAAAAACATGACGTTGGCTTCATCTTGAATGTTCTTTAAAGTAAGACATGTGGGCAGTTGAGGCTGGTGCCTGTCACTCCTTTCCTACGCACCATCAACGGCTTTTCCAAATGAAGTTCTCCAGTTATTTATTTAACAAATAGAAAAGAACAAAATATTCCTCTGGGTTCGTATTCATGCATTTGACATGAAAATAACTGCGTAAAAGTGTGTTTAAACGTGAAAGTCGTGTGCAGCCTGATTCCTTAAAAAAACAATACCAGGACATTTCTCCCTCTTTAATTATCCTGTTTCTCCCTCCCTTCAGTCCCTGGCCCTCTCATTCGTGGCACCATGCTAACAAATTGCCTGACTCGAGCAAAACTGATTTATAAGCACAAACAAGCACCTGGCAGACAGCTTGTCAAATATTTTACCCGCATGAAGGAAAGAGCAGGTACAACTCAAGACAACAAAACGTTTGAAGCATATTCTTTGGGTAAATGTACAATGCCTTGTAAACATGATCATACTCCAGCAAACCACAATCAGGAATATCAGGATTTCTATGTGATAAGCTAACACAGTGTAGCATATGTTTGTAAAGGGGGAGAAAGACGATACTTGGTTTTCAAGATTTTTAACTGCTATAAATAAGTGAAGCAAGTGAATTCATCCCTCTGATACTTTGGATTAAACCATCTGAACCACTTCTTTATGGCTTGCGTGGTATTGATTTGTGTCTGCTATACTTTTTGTAGAAAACTACCAACAGGGTTTCTTGTGCTTTCACTCATTAGTCATCATGTTCAGAAATATTCTCCCAGTGCCACGATCTGTACAGTTCTTCTAGAGCAAACCATAGGTGTTTTGCTGCTCCTTTGACTGATTTCTCCTGTCATCTTAAACAGATAGCCATATGATGATGTATTTGTAGTTATCCCATAACATTACAATTTTTGGATCATGGATTAAACAAATTAAAGAAGAACTTAAATCTTTACATATTGGTTCTTAATTTAACTCTATTTTAAATCAAAAACGTCTTGATGACGTCGTTGGTTCACAAATGTTCTCAGTGAAACCTCTGATGTCTTCACAGAATAGCTGAATATCAGTTATGAAATACTTTTCCAAGTGGATGCATATGATTTGATTTAAAAGCGTACATCTGAATCGTTTTGGATATTTTATCAGAACTTACAGGAGAGCTTGTGGTGGCTCCAGAAGTGCAGTAGTGACCCGGGTCACAGAGACCCTGAGGTTTGGAGAGGCCAGCTCTGCTGCAGAATGAACCTGCTTCACATGGTCGACAATGCTTCACATCCTCACCTCTTAGTTGGTCAGAGTAAGTGCCCTGGAAAAATGTATTATTCACCATCATTTGCACAGACTGCATTCAGAATGTCAGTATTATTGACACTAGGGAATTGCACAGAGCATAGAGTTGACGATCGCAATGGTACATTTTAGATTCACACAGTAGCATTTGTAATTATCAGGCAAACAATGAATTCATAAAAAATTACATATAGCAACATCAAAGCAGTGAGACAGACACATCACAAAGAGAAAAAACATGAAGATACTGACAGAAGGACAGGGCCGTGCAGCAGAGGAACCAGGAGGACAGTAGTGTCCTGTCGGGCAGACTGGTGGCTGGGACAAGCCTGTTTGATTGCACAGCCTGCCTCCCTGACATGCCACACATGAACCTGCACCTCGACGCTGGGAAGTTGTTTTTTTAGGTGAAATACGTGTCGCAATTTCAGATTATCACCATCAAGATTGAATGTATTTGTTATTTCCTACCGGCTGAAAAGTGCCTAAGGAACATGGCTCTGGCCTGGCTGCTCCTACCAAGGAATAAAAGCCTTCTTCTACTTCATTCTGAATTGGTGATGAAGATCCCCCAGTACAGTAGAATCCAGGAAAACAACGTCCTGACGGTGAGGTATTGTTGGAGCCTAAACAATAAAACCTGAGATAGGGAGAGTGAGAATGTGGTTGTACATGGAAATAAAGTATTTTCTCTCAAAAATGGCAATTTAGTTTGAGTTGAATTACCCAGGTGGACAGCTAACACACTCCTCAGGGCTGCTGACGCCAGAGCTGTTGCTAAAAGTGCCAGACGGACAGGGGATGGGAGAGGTTGAAGCCAGAGGACAGTAGCCTCCAGGGGGACATAAGCCTCCCGTTGGTCCATCAGCTGGAGTCTGGACATAAATAAACAGAACACTACATGTGAAAAGAAGCAAAGATCCACTGACTCTGAAAGTGACTCTGAAAAAAAAGATGTCCTAATATATGTGAAGTAAAACATTTAGGCACTGCTGCTTCTTTCACAGCAATAACAGAATCGTACTGCAGATTTAGCTCCCACTCTGCAGTAGAAACGTTCTTTGCAGCTTCCAGAAGGCTTCGTCAGTCCAACACCGCTGCAATACTGTCCACCGCCACAAGGGGCACACTGTGACAGCTCACTGAGAGCAGAGTGCGAGCTGTAGGTTCCCTCGGGACAAGGCTTAGGAGTAGAGGTGCCGTCTGGACAGTAAGACCCCTGAAATGAGTAATGAATGAGAAGATATATTATGTTGATTGCCTTATATATAATCTGAGAGCAATTTAGGAATCTGCAATTTCTGTCTTTAAAGAGAAACGAGGGAATTTGTTTTAAAGGGATCCATAATTAGTTGTAACAATAAACTTTATTTGAGAAATATCTATTATAGATGTAAAAAGAATACAGTAATAATGCTGTAGGCTGTTATACGTTTGTTTATGGTGCAATGCATCCTGGGTAAATGACGTATGCTTGGTCCGATTACGCAAGCTTCATAAATGAAACAAATGACACATACCTCTGGTCACACTGTGTGATCCAGTAAGTAGCTTTGTGTCTGGTCCGGTAAAATCTGGTTAGGATTCAGTTTTCGGTGCGCTGTCGGGTTCCTGGTTTCACATTCAGTACAGACGGCTGTAGCAAAAGCTCTGTTATCATTTAAAAAGAGCTTCCAGTTTTGCATGTCTCTGATGTCTCTCCCAACATCTTTCGCTCACTAGCTGGCAAGGGGGTTTAGGGGCTTTGTCGGCACAGCATTCGGTTTTAGCTTGTGAAAATAACGGCCACCCGTTACATCTTTCCTTGGTTTTGCTCGTACAAATGACTAAAAGTCTTCTGAAGAGAAATATTGAGAATCAAGTGTGGGTCCTTCAGAAGTTGTGTTCGGCTGTTTTCCACCACGCAGTTCTTTTTTTCATGTGGGAAGCGATGCAGACTCACCTCATTATGTCTATTTTTTATTTTTTTTGTAATTACAGTCAACAGCGACACTGTGTGGCCTTGTCTAAATTTACACCAGTCAAAAGCAATATGATAAACAACTCGGGTAAAGTTAGCCTTCCTGTGCTTACTGTGTATGTTCCATTATAGAACGGGCTGAAACGCGTCATCAGCCCAGCATGCATTGCGCAGCTGAAAAAATGGCGACCTCCATTGAGGAAAAATATACCAAAAGATATGAATTTTTTTAAGTAATTATGAGTTTTGATGAATCAAACACAGCATCGTTTCAGTTAATTGGAAAATTACAACATATTTAGGCCAACACGTTCAACTAATTGTGTATCCCTTCAGGTCCCACCTGAGGGCAGAGTGAAGGCAGATCCATTCCCAGTTTGCTGCAGAAATGCCCGGATGGACATAAAATGCAGACTTCTCCAGTGTGACCATGCATATTGTTCCTGAACTTGCCAACCTGACAGGGGTACGTGTAGGGGTGGCCGGTCCCTGGGGGGCAATAGTGCCCATCAGGACATGGCTCTGTCTTTGGTATAAGAATACACACACAGCATTCACAGTGAAATACAAATAAAGATTTTAAAAACCTTATACATGCACAAGTCACTATAAATCTTGATTGGTTTACTGGCATTGCTGGTAAAAATGTACAAAAAACCTTAAAGATGCACTACTAGGGCGTTGTGAGTAAACCTCGAAAATTTGACTCTCCCGCAGTGGAGCCTGTCGTGTGCCAATGGCCGGAAAAAAATGTTTTCCTGTAAAGTAAGCTTGTTTTTCCGCCATTAAAACATGGAGAATGAACTATGGGGCAGAGTGAGCAGCATGCAAAAGTGTGAGTGCTAAGTCCCTCCTCCTGGCTTTGATTGGTTGTTTCTGATCAAGCGTAATGCATTTCTGCAGATAGCAGTAGGACCACTGGAGGGAGCCAGAGAAGCTTGATTTTTTTTTCACATCTATCTAATTTTGTGCTGTCATGCTGTCATACTAATAGTTTTAACAAATATGTAAAATAAATAAATAAATAAACACATATTTGCATAAAAGTTGCCTATTGCAACTTTAAGGAAATATATATATATATATTTTGTCATAGTGGTATAACTCCACACTGAAAAAATGTACTAACCAAACTTAATTTATGTGCACTTGCTGATTAAAATTAGGGCATCTTTTACTATTCCTTGATGCTCAATCTCCATAAATCACAGGTTTCCAAAGGGTGGCCCTGGCCTGTTTGCAGCCACTAGAAGGATTCTGTCTGACCCACTATCTGAGTTTTGGAAAGGTGCAAACTACAAAATTGCAGAGCTTTTTTTATAAGGCAAATGACCTGCAGCTCGCCTATCAGGCAACTTTGTTTCATTAAAATATTGTACTTTTAGATCATTATTGGCAAAATAAAAAAGGAAGTCACAAAAATGGACTTTCACAGTAAATATTTTTCCCCGTGTGGCGAAAAGTTTGAACATCACAGCTCTAAACTAATCAGAGTACTGCATCCTCTCTAATGCTTTCTTCTCTTCAGCTCACCCTACACATCTTTTTACATAACTTTACTGCCTTGGAAATGGCAGCTGTTATGGAGAATCAGTGACCCAAGGACTCCTCTTTGTGCTCCAACAGATAGAGGTTTTTCTTTCTGTCTCTCACCATCCTCTTCACAAAACACTTATTTTCTTGTTTTATTCCATCTGTTAAGGGGAATGGGTCACTGTGCCACTTTTATATATCAGTGAATACTAATTAGAGGAGTGTAGAAACTTATGTTTTACTTGAAAGGGATTGTTTGGTTTACCAGCAGATGTACCATTGGTGACTCGGTTAATATTTTTTCTTCACTTTAATTCTTCCCACCCACTGTCTCGGAATACATTTTTTAAAGGCTTTTTCAATTCTGTGCGAGATCATGCTTCTGCAATCAGATACCTTTTTTTATTTCACACACCTTTGCCAGTAAAGCCAACAAATTTTCTTGCAATTGTAGCTTGTAAAGTGACTAAGGCATTTCATCTTAAATTCAGTTCTTTTCTTACAGGCCTGGTGATAGGCTGCTCCTGAGGCTGCTGGGTGTAACAATACTTCCCCTCGGGACACTGGACACACTGAGATACGTCACGCAGACCAGGGGATGAACTGTACGTCCCGTTAGGGCATGGAATGGGGTTTGGGTCCTGTTCATTTAAATTTGCAGGCAGATTAATTCAAAATGTGGTATGCTTTTACTTATACTCTCTACAGTCATCTGTTTCCCTACTCCAAGACTCACAATGCCTCCTCCGGGACAGTAAAATCCTCGAGGGCAGAGCGTGGCTGATCTCTGAGGGTCTCTGGCCAAACCCTGAGAGCAGAGGAAACCAGGTGGGCACACCATGACACTCAGCATGGCCTCCTCGCTAGTGGTCTCGTTACTGCAGTAATGCCCCTGTAGGCATGGAGAGCACTCCACAGAGCCCTCAACCTACACACAAGAGAATGAGAAGAAACATTCAGGGAGTTGAAGTTAAAGATATCAACCGGTATGGAGGTGGGAGACAGCAAAACGCACACTGGCAACTTGCGAAAAGAAATATTTGACTCTGGAAAATGTTGGAACATTAAGAAGGCCTCAAATTGGGAGGAAAAAAAAAGACGATACATTATATCAAAAGCACTATACTATATTTCCTGCTGGCATTTACAGATGTACACAGTAGGTGAGTAATATAAGGCGAATGCATGTGGGTGGTAAATGTAATCTAAAAATAAGACAATCAAAACCGTTTCCAGAGTGATGGGACTACACCAGCGCTGGTTTCCACTGGTGCCGTCAGTTGCCCAGCCACACAGGCTTGTGTTTAATGGGGTCTTACAGAGTAGCTGCCAGCTCCGCAGACTCTCGGGTTGATAGTGGCTGAGTAGGGACAGAAATAGCCAGCAGGGCAAGGGGAGCAGTCCTCCAGCCTTCGCCCTCCTTTCAGGCGGCGAAATGAGGAGCTGAGAGTGACAGAGCAGACATAGTTACTGAATCACAGTTTTTACACCTACTTCATTCTCTTATCAAAAAGCACATATCTTATTTCTGATGTTCTGTTTACGCACGGAGGGCAAGGTGAGGGTTTGGAGGTTCCCAGCTGACAGAATGAGCCTTCGGGACAAGTCAAGCAGTCCTCCCTATATCTGTTGCCCATTTGGATGCTGTAGGTGCCTGCAGGGCAAGGGTACTGGGTGCCATATGCTGTCCCTGAGAAAGCAACATCCTCATAATTATATAAAAATGAATGACTCATGACTACAGCATGAGTGAAATGTTTGCAGTATGTTGTAAAGGTATTTAAAAGATAATTTGCAAGTTTGTCATTTACATACAATCTAGAAAACTTTCACAGTCAGACAGAAAAAAAAAGAAATACTTTTCTTTCCGTGCCTTCAACTTGTACATGTTTACCTTCAGGACAGTAGTGACCAGAGTTGCATCGGCCTGATGGAGCTGCAGACCCAGCCAAGCAGTACCAACCTCGAGGGCACGGCTGGCACTCTGCTTCAGCCTCCAGTCCACTTTGACTGCTCCATGTCCCCACTGGACACTTGTACTGCGTCGGAAACATCGTTCCAGGGGGACAATAATGTCCAGCGAAACAAAGAAGTGGCGGTCTTTGAATGCCACCAGTTCCTGAAACAGCAAAAATGAAAAAATAAGAATCACCACTACAATAGGAAAAATTTGATGTTATGCAAAAAAGATAAATAATCCATTCTTAAATCTTCAAATATTGCTGTTGATGCATTTGCAGTGCCTCATACCCCTTAAACTTTCTCAGATTTTGTCACATTACAACTACAAAATTCTATATAATTTAATTAAATTTCAGTTTTATATTTTTAAACAACACAAAATATTGCATAACTGTGAAGAAGGATACAATATCTAGTTTTCAAAATGTTTCACAAAAATCCTGCAAACAAAACTGCAAGTCTTTTTTGCAAATCTCTGCCAACTTTTCAAAATTAGACTCAAAATTGTTTGCCCATTTTTTCTTCTTTACTGATAGGATTATAGTCAGTTCAAACAGGTCTTACCAAAGATTTCCATTTGGATTAAGGCCTTGTCCTCCATAATATTGATTATTTACTAATGTTTTCTAACAAACCGAGTTCTTTATTAAACAACTCAATTTATGCTGAAATCAAATTGCCTACAGGTGATACAGATAATTTTTTTTCTTTGTAATTAGTTAACTTCTGAAATTGGCCTTGATAGATTTTGCTTAGGAGTACCAGAATTAAAGCGGCTGTACTTTAATGAATGCCACGACTTTTATGGGTAAAATGTTTAACTCCTGTTTCTTATGCTTCACAATAATGCATATCTTTAAACTTGTGTATCAAATCGAAAGAAAATATATTGACATTTGTAACAAAAGTGGAAAATTTCAAGCGGCATGCATACTTTGTAACACACTGTAAATTAAAATGAGATGTCACCAATCTATGGATAAAAAAAAATCTTGTTTTTCCTCTTGTAAGTCCCTTTAAGAAGCTGCTGAACATGAAACAGTAACCTCTCAGACAGGCGTATTGTGCTGGGCACAGCTGACACTGTGAGCGGTCAGTAAGGTTGATGCGATTGCTAAACGCTCCTGGAGGGCAGGCGTTGGCTGGTGCGTTGGGTTTTGATGAGCCAGGAGGACACACGAACCTATGCAGACAAATCCCTTAGAACTGCTCTTGGCATACTTAAAATACCAAAACCATGAGTATACGGAAGCATCCTTGATGAAATATTTTCATGTTTCTGAACAGGTTGCTTACCCAGGCATGCAGTCTACATCTGGAGCCTTCAGAGCTATCTGTGTGCAGGCCTTCCCCGGGTAGCATTCTCTGCAATCAGCCACCTCATCCTGCCCCTCTAAGGGGTTGAAGGACCCTGCTGGACAGGGCATCGGGTCGCTGGTCCCTTTTGGACAGTAGAAACCAGGCGGACATTTAAGACAATCCTTCACACCTGGAAGAAAAAGTTAGAATACTGAAGTCAATGTAGGTCTGTTACATAAAGCTCATTTGTTATGTTAAGTTGTGAGTTTTTTTCTCATTAGCTTTTTTCTTCTTAATCAGTTTGTTTCGTTTTGCCCTCTGTGGCATCTGTCCATTGCGGTTTTCCATCTAGATATCACGGTTTCTCAGGGGAACCTTTAGCAACTGAGTAATTTATGCAGTCAGTGAGCATTTCACCTCATGAAAAGATTGGACTAGTATAAAAATATTTAATTATTGTTTGCAAAACTGTAGAAGATGAAATCAAAGATTGAATAAAATTAAATGTGAGCAAAATATAGACATTACAAACCAAACAACAGTGGAAGAAGCTCTTAATTTACAGTAAAAGGTTTGCCAACGTGTCACTTCTTTATGTAATTTTCAACAAAAACAAGTATATGTATATATGAACAATTCTGGTCTGATGTTTACATATACTAATGTGCATGATACCTTATTAATTTGGAGTTTTTAGTTATTTTATGTGAACCATTTTTATTCTGGGGTGAAATATTCTTCTATTGTTGTTCAGAACAATAATTGACTCAAATCTCTTCATACACCCCGACAGGATGTAGCTGTTTAACCAGCTGTCATAAAATCTCCATCAATTTGGTCAAATATTGTAGCTACTTTCCTTTCAAAATAGTCCATAGATTGTCAACAACATTGAGGTCAGAGTATGAAAGAGTTGAAACTAATGATATTTTGATCCCAAAGACTTATTAAGATTGGTTTTGGGACAAACCAGCTGACATTAAGCCTGTTGAAGGACCCTGACCTCAGCTCATAATTGTTAACCCTCCCTGAAAGGTTTATAACATAAAATCACCATATTTGAATGAAATATTTCAGTCTTGTTAATAACAGTGGTTAAATATCAAACCAGAATAATGCCACAATCTTATTGATAGCTTCAAAAAGCGTACTACTCAATTAAATGAGCCTTTATTTAAACTGTGAAGAAGCACAGTTTAAATAAAGTCCAAAATTTACATGATATGCTTATGGTATCTGCACATCTGACTGAAACTGCCCATGTAGAAAACTCACTTATCGCTCCTTGGTGAGGGGTGAAGGTGCCTGATGGACAAGTCACTTCCTCCACTGTGCCAGCTGGACAGAACCTTCCTCTAGCACAGGGCAAACCTGGACCTGAAGACCCTGTTTAAGGTAAAACACAAAGCATGAAACGTTTGGAAAAACCTCATTGAACTTTGAGGAAGTCTTTCACAAGTACAGCGCATTTTTAAAAAGTGAACTCTGTTCACAATGTCTGTTGTTGAAACGTTTTAACTACCTTCGTGTGTGGGTATTTTCTTCAAGTGAGAAACATTTACTTTCTGGGACATGTTTTATTTGTATTTCAGTATCTGTTGCTCCAGTGAAGTGAGTTTTATCAGAACAAAGACTAACCTGCGGGACAGAAGCGTCCCTCTTTGCATCTTTTACAGGCTGCCCTACTTGTCTGACCCAGTTGTTCCCCTGATGTACCAGCAGGACAAGGTGACCCATGAGGGGTGGCGGTGCCCTCTTCACAGTAATAGCCCTGTGGGCACATGAACTGGGAGGAGGGTCTCTGTGAGCTCCCTTCCAGACAGTAAAACCCTTGAGAAAAGTATTTATAGATTAGAAGAACATTTTGTAAAGGGCACAGCCTGTATGGTAAGATGATACTTCTAAAGATGGAAAACATGTAGTTCCTTTGGCTTGAGGAACTACAATTAGAAAGTTTAAAGCCCACAGATTTTGTGCAAATCTTTGGATTTGAAAACATTTAGAGAGCTTGCTATACCGGCAGGGCAGATTGCACAGTCTTTCAGTCTCTGCAGACCTTCTTTAGGACCATAACTCCCGGCAGGACAGGGTATAGCCACACCTCCCACACAATAATGACCTAATAACGAGATAAACAAGAACCAACTTATGTTTGGTTTCTTTCTGGAAGCAAAACAAAAAAAACCCACTAAAATATTAAAACAATATTTAACACTAACCTTTTGGACAGGCAATACAATCTCCATCTTCCTTTGCAGGTTTGTAGGTCCCCGGTCTACAGGTGTTGGCTTGACCAGATCTGTGCACAGACTGGCTCCAGCGGGGTGCCACAGCGCCCCCACACAGCAAGGATGTATCATTACACCTACGGCAGGAAGTCTGTCCAGGTGTGGAGGTCCAACCAGCAGGACAGGGGAGTGGTTGTGACATCCCATTGTCTGGACAGTAATTTCCTACAGCAGTCATAAGGCACAATCTTAGGTATTCTGAGACATATTTATGACATTTAAACAGAAAATACGCAATAGCTAAAGAGAAGTAATACTTTCTAGAAGCACTACCTGCGGGACACTGTAGACACAGAGCAGTACAAACAGTGGAGTAAAAACCCGGGAAACACTCAATACATTCAGTGTGATCCACGTCGGGCTCCTTTCCAGGGGCACACTGTGAGCACATAAAAACCGTAAAAAAACAAGTAAATTTTCTTTTTGTGCAGCAAGCTGTAAAAGCGTTTTCAATTCTTTTCACGTCTTTAATGGTTGATGGTGACCTTATAAGGAAGCCCAAACTTGCAAACGGAATCAAAAGGGCAGGTCAGACACTGTAGGACCCCTTCGGGTGAATGTTGTCCTGCTGAGCATAAATAAAGTGTTCCATTGGTGACGTCACATGAAAAGCCTGCAGGACACAGCCGGCAATCCGCTCTGTCCTCTGAACTGATCAGGCCTGGAATACAAGGCTGCAACACACAGCAAATAGCAATGGGCTCACATAAAGGCACTTAATTTATACAAATACGAATCTGGGCAATATATACACATATAAATATAGAAAGATTTGTATTTACATTCAGCTTTCTCTCTTCAAGTTTGGCATAACCACCTTTTGCTGAAGTTACCGGTGCTAGGTTTTTGGGGTATGTTTCTGGAAGCTTTGCACACCCATAGACTGAAATGTATCAAGTTATCTGAACAAAATAGCTAAAGCTCAGTCAGAATGGAGCAGTTCAAATCATGCCACTGATTTTCTATTCAAACTTTTCGAAGCCGTTTGTTCACCAATGATTTCTTACAAAAGTAATATGAATCAGCCTTGAATTCTTGCTTTTTATCTCCAAACACGTTTGGTTTTCTGCTCACTAATGTTAACTAGTGGAATTTTGTCACTTAGCCAAAATAAAGTATCTTTTCTATGACATTCCAAACAATTGCAGTATTTTTGTTTATATAGTTGCCATCTGCAACATTAATGACCTCATATGAGACAAAAAATAAAGGCTCATGAAGGACAGTCATTTTATTTTAATTAAAACAATCCATAATTTCTCAATTTTTGTGTTAAGTATGTGAACTGCATTACCAAAACACAAATTGCAGCTGTGTTCGAAGGATTTTATTTGGTGTTATTAAGGAATGTGGAGGCTAATTATGAAAACAAATGGACCCTACTTTTTAGATTTGAAAAGCATATATAATTTCCCTACTTCTATGTTAGTCACAACCTACCACATTAAATCCCGATAAAATGCATCTGAATTTGTGATTGTAAAGTAACAAAAGTTTGGGAGGTTGAAGGAGTATCTGAATTTCTGAAAGCACTGCAACTGAAAGTACAACATTTCGGTGACAAAATGTTTGGAAAACATTTCTCCTTGATTATATTTAATTCAGTGTTATAACAAGGAAAATTGTTTGAAAAGGGTTATTTGAATGTAAATCATACCTTTTGGGCTTAAGCAATCGAAGGCTTATGAAAGAGTGTTTTACCTTGCAGTCATCGATGCTGATTTTCCCTGTGTAGAAGTTGAACGTTCCTGCTGGACATCGATTAGGTGCAGATACATTTCCAGGGCAGCTATAGAGCAGAAAGAAAGTAGGTGAAACATCATCAATTATTAATTTCTTCTATCCCATGTAAAAAAATAAATAAAATACCGTCCTATAGCTTCAAATATGCCTGACGACTTACAAATGACCAGAAGGACAATCCAAACAAAGCTGCTGGTTGAAGTACTTTCCTTCTGGACACACACCAACATACACTTCGTCACTGAGAATAAGATCTGCACTCCCCTCTGGGACTTCTCACACCAAAATAGGGAGAATGTAGAAGTTGGTCATTATGTTGATAAATGCACTTTAGGAAATAATGAAAGCATGAAGATTGTTTTTCTTACCTGAAGCAGCTCCAGGTTTCATGAGCAGCAGAAAAACCCCATGGGCTAAAACACATAGCAAATACATAGCCCTCACCAAGCACATCATATCTGGATGTCTAATCCTGTGTACAAGAGCATGTTACAGGTTTTCTCCATTTTCCAGAGCACAGCATTTTGGTCTAATCTTACACGGATAAATGTTTAGAGCCAAGAAAAAAAAACAAAGAGTGAGAGGCCTGTTTGCCTGAAAGTGAAATGAGCACGAAATGTGATTCCCAGGTGGTGACTCAAGCTGACAGTGATGTGCAATTAGCTTCTGTAACTGTATCTGTGACTTTCATTATGCATGAGCAAGTGCAAACGCTAGCCTAGTTGTTTCTGTTAGTGGATCACAGCAAATTATTTATGTTACGCATGAGCTGTCATTCACTGTAAGCAGGAGATTTAAGACATTGAATATATCAAAGTCCTTTATTTGCATGGAATAAATGGATGCAAACAAGGTGCATTTTGTTTTCCCAGGGAAATAATTGAAAAATACATAATTCAAATATAAAGAAGCATCAAAAGTTGACTACAGCTATTGCTGGAACAGACACAAAGCTACAAATGCAAATGACACCCTCAGCCTTCCTGCATTAGCATGTGCTGTGTGGCCTTTAAAAAGCTTGGTGTCAACTGCATGAACATAGTATCAATCCACAAATGAAAAACTTTATCTTCAGTAAAAACATAAAAAAAAGAAAATCAGTACTGCATTATCGTGTTCCATGATGCGTTTACCCTATTTATTTTTTAACAGCACTTTTCTGACAGGAAGCCAGATGCGATGTATGGAAAGTTGTGCATTATTTTTGCACACCCCTGAATCCTTTTGAACACCACTTCCTGTACCCGAACTCAAGAGGAGAAACATATATGTGGGTATGTGCAGGTGCAACCAACAGCAGGCTGCAAGAACACAGGGTATTTTATGTTTGAATATAAGGAACAAAGACATAAGAAAAAAGGAGCAGCAATGCAGGTCTTAGTCTACTTGATCATACTCTCCCTTTCCGTTCTAAAAGGTAAAACAATTATTCCTAATGTTTCATCTTCATGGTAACATAACTTCATTTTCTCTGAGATAACTAAATTATTCTTTCTTTGCAGGAAGTGTGATTTCTGAAAATGCTAAGGCACCCACTGATTACAAGATGGTAAGACAGGGGCAAAGTCTCATGCTGAACTGCACCTATAACTGCTCGTCTGGATTTGTCCGCGGCTCCTGGAGGACAGAGTCTGATATCTCTCCTTGTAACACAACTAAAAGTAATGGCAGCTTTTGCATTGTGTCCATCTGCCTATCAAACATTTCTATTCAAGATACAGAGAAGAACTACAGTTGCTACACAGAAGACACAGACGATCCTAAGCTCACAAAAACAACAGTTCACTCTGTTTTCCTCCGACTTCAAGGTATGCAATGCTCTATACAAATATATAAGATAAGTTGTGTAAGAAATCAAGGACTGAATAACCCTTTCTCTTGTATTTGTAGCTCAAGACACTGTCCCGAAGTGGACAAGTAACCCAAACATTCTTCTTGAAAATAGTGAGAAGCCTTTCTAATGTCTGATACAAAATATTCCATATTTGCGACAATTATTTGAACAGTTTTTGATTAATCCTTATGTTTTAATACAATAATCTTAATTATCTTAGCTTCGCTTCCTACTGAATCAGGGACTTCAAACAGAGGTGAGGCAGTATCAAAAACAAAAACATTCTAAATGATAAAAAAATTGTTTTTACGTTTAATAAATTCTAATACGTCTGTTTTTATGACAACAGGACAGCTTAATGTAATGAAGGTTTTGGCAGCGGTAACCGTCACAGTGGCCATGGTTCTTGCAGCTTTGGCCGTCTTCTTGTGCGTAAATCGCAACAAGCCGATCTGGAAGGGTAGAGGTGATTACAATGTAGTATTCTACTGCAAAAAAATAAGTGTAAATCCTAGATGAAAGCAAGAAAAATGCACAGATTTGAATGTAGTGTGACAGCAATGCCTCTCATTCCAGGGCAGCGGGTGGTGTCCAAATCATGGTGAGCCGTCTAAGCTCATATTTGTTCACATTTATGAATGATTAACGGTGAAATCTGTGATTTAGATTTTACAAATCAGCATTATTTTAAATTTTTCCAGCTCATCTCAATCCCCAAATGCTGTCCTCCTACCAGTAAAAGGTAAAACACCAAAAATATCAGATAAATGAAGAGCATATAGAAAGACCTCTTCAACTAATGCTTGCCATCTTTTCCATCCAGGGACACAATCAACACAAAGTGAGAAAATAACCTTACGAATTCCTCCGCCCGGTAAGACAAACACGGAGAACCATCTGAATTATAGTCCATATATTGGCTGATATTTACAAGTAAAATATGTTGTTCTGTTTGACCCAGACAATGAGGGGGACACAGAGGTTCCATATGCAGATATAATGATCACCGTCCGAGGGGTCAGTACACCCGAGCTCACTAAGGTTGGCTACTTAGGAACAGGAGAGGTGAGAGACAAAGCAAGACAAGCCCAAACCTACCAATTCACCTATCGTTCCATCTCCATCTTTATTGCACAGGAGGGTTTTTTTTCTATATGATAATTAGGGTTTTGCAAATATATGCTTAGTTCCTGCTATCTAATGCTAAAGTGCTGTTATATTAGATGCGTCATTAGCTACAAGAATCATTTTTTATTTCCAAATATTTATACATTTTAAAATTATAAATTTTTAGTACAAATTGCTCAGAAATTTGCATCAGTTGTTCAGCAACATTGATGGCTTAGCTTATATGCATTTTGATTTGTTTAAGGACTTTAAAACACAGTCATTTTCAGCACAGACGAGCAAAAAATAAAACAATGATTTTTGTCCATTTAGGCAATGGAAAACCTCAGAACAGTCATCAATTTATTAATGAGCTACTTCACAGCATGACTTGAATACAGTGGATCTCAAAAGTGTCAAACTATCAGATACTCCGATGAAAAAGATCAGATCAGGATAATTTTCAAAACATTCTATGACTTCTACATAACGTATATCCTGCGAAATTCAACTAAACAACCAAAGGAAATATTTCAGAGAAACTTAAAAAACAAAAATGGGGGTAATCGCCTAATTGCATAAGTGCTCTCACATTTAGATACCTTTGTCTTATGCACTTCTCTATCCAGTATAAGAAATCAGCGCATCGAGATAAACATCAAACCTCAATAAAAAACAAGCCAGATCACATCTGGATTTAAAACTAATTGTAGTCAACTGAGTAGTTTATGCTTGATAGGAAATGAGACAAGAATTTCTCAAAGGATAACAACAACATAAAAGAAGTGCCAATTTAGGAACACATAAAAAAAAATCATGCAGATATCATTTACACCCTTCTCAATAATTATTGGAAGAATCTGTGTTGGCATCAGAGGAATCAGACCTTTATTATATTTGGTGGTCATCTTGTTTCCCTGTAGGTATTTCGGTGATTCAACTTTTGGTGATGAGCTCTGAGTCTCTGAGATTGGAAAGCGTCTTTGATATTGGTGTTTCGTTCCCTCCACATATTCTCTATCAGATTCAAGTCAGAAGTCTGGCTAACCAGCTTCAAAACATTAATGTAACTTCTAGAAAGTAGAAAAAAGTAGAGAAATTTAAAAGATTACTTTAAACCTAAATATGGAAAAGGTAAGAACTATTTTTATCTTAACCGTACATCATATCCAATTACATAAATTAAGCTTCAGCTGTCCTAGTATGAGTTTCCTGGCGTCTGCAAATTTGCATCCTTTATGCCGATATAAAAAAATAAATAGATAAACTTCAGGAAAATACAGAGGGTTCAAGATGAATTGTTTTTCCATTTTAGTTAATCCAAGCATAGATGGAATTCAGCAAAGCCTTTCTGACAATGTAACAAATGATAAGAGAAAGGTTTGCCTAACCAAACCTAGAACAATTTGGGTTCAACTGAAGAGGCCTGTGGACTTTCAGGTTGAGTTAGAGTGGGTATCTTAAAGTCAATATGCGGTAAGCTTATCGACTTCCAACATAAAACAACTGAATCTTCTAACAAAGTATCAATTGAAAGATTTGCAAACTTGTGCATTAAAGTTATTACAGTTTTTTATTGCATGTATTTTTCACCTCTCGTAGATTATTTGTCTGTTTTTCTGTTGTTTTTTCATGGTTAATTTCTTTTTTTTCTTTTTTTTTTACATTGTAAAACAGAGATCTGTAATCTGTTGAGTCAATGAAACTTGTAGCTTGTCTTTATTAAGTGGTTGTGATTTTTAAATATACTGTTTAATTTAGTGTGCATTTGCAGAATTTTTAGTAGAGATTCAATACTAAATTGTGAAACAAAGGTTTTCTTTCTTTTTCTGGTTCATGTGCAGTGGCGGGGAGATGAACCGAGATGCCACCTGCAGGCCTCCCGTTCAGCTGACAGACTGCATGTTCCCCAGCCCAGAGAGGTCAGCCGCAAGATGAGCACCAACTCTGAGTATGCGGTTATCACATATGCCTGATCACAAGCACTTCAGCCTGACTTTTATTGGACCATGTGGTCCAGGAAGCATCCACCGTACCTCGGTGAAATTTTCCAATCACATATCATAAACGTACACTTAAACTGTGTAAACAGTGATTCAAATACTCCTGGTAATGCTTTTTGCAAGGTCTATTCCATCAAGTGCTGCTTAAAATGCAGAGGTGATAAAACGCACATAGAGAGTAATCATGGACAACAAAGCACGGCTGCTTTCTTGTTTTCCTGATGCTTCTCACTCTGACAACAGCAGGCCCACATATGGACAACATGCATAAAGTGTATAAGTTGATACAGTTATGTTTTGATGCATTCTTTTTATCTTCAAATGGATCATTTTAAAGGGACAAATAATTTGACTTGAGAAAAACCGTTTCAAAGATGGTTTTGTACAATTAAAAGATAAATCCTGAACAAATTCTTGAAAGACCAAATCCTCTTTCTGCTGATTTGGAGTTTCAAAATGTTACATAAAAAAAAAAGCTCGCATTAAGCCCCTAAAATACTCACAACATAATATGTTTGTGCCAATCCACATGAATTCTGAGTTGTCTTTTCTTGGGATTTTGTAGAAGCAGCATTTTGTTCAGATAACCTCTGTGCCAGGGATACATTAGCCTACACACAGCTATTTCAGCACCCAGTAGAGGCTTATTGTGCAGGTTTACTGTAAAGGGAGGATGGAGAATAGATACTTATGCATCTTCTCTGGTTAATATGTTGTAAATGTTCTTGTTAGTCTTATGCAAAGAAAAAAAACAGGAAGACCTATTTATAGAGATTAAAATAAAACTTCTTGAATAACAAAATCGAGCAAATATTTTTTTTTTTTCAAATTAGGATTGTATAAATAATCAAGGTTTTCTTTAAACAAAATTGTGCCAATCTGATAACTGAATAACTTCAAGAAAAACTAACTGACTGTAAATAGAATAGAAATATATACATTAAATGTTTCAGCAGATGAAATCCACATGTATAGCACATTGTTAATACAGTGATTTATGTCTAGTAAAAGTTCACTATATTTATAAGATGTATTTACTCTGGGCTGCACAGTGGCACAGTTGGTAGCACTGTTGCCTTGCAGCAAGACGGTCCTGGGTTCGATTCCCGGCCCGGGGTCTTTCTGCAAGGAGTTTGCATGTTCTCCCTGTGCATGCGTGGGTTCTCTCCAGGTACTCCGGCTTCCTCCCAAAGACATGACTGTCAGGTAAACTGGTCTCTCTAAATTCTCTCTAGGTCTGAGTGTATGTGTGGGCTTTGCTAGTCCTGTCTGTTTCTGTGTTGCCCTGCGACAGACTGGCGACATGCCCAGGGTGTATTTACTCTATCAAACTTGAAAGCCCCAAGTTAAGCAAACCATGAATTTTTGATGTTAATCAAAATGAAGTACATGATGATTTTGTAGAAAAAGACTTGAAAACAATCAGAAAGCAACTTGTTTTTGTCTAGATATGACCTTCCTTATGAGCAGCTAAGTTATGTTTTGGTGTTCTTCGAACAAATCCAGTATTACAGCAGTAACCTATTGTTTAAAAACATTTTAAATTACTCATTTTCTCTTTTTCAATAAGAAAAAGAAAATGGGAATAATCAATAATCAATTTTTCATAAAAAGCTATGTTATGTTCATCTCATACAACTGTGAAAGTCATTTTTTGTAATATACGCTTTAGTATTATTTGATTTGTTTTATACACATTTATTTAAATAAATGTTTTTATGAATGTATCATTGATTTTTTTT
The DNA here is from genome assembly GCA_903067095.1 of Girardinus metallicus. Classification (NCBI taxonomy): domain Eukaryota; kingdom Metazoa; phylum Chordata; class Actinopteri; order Cyprinodontiformes; family Poeciliidae; genus Girardinus; species Girardinus metallicus. Next base: position 54,638 of record CAEGAE010076944.1, read on the forward strand.
TCCTAAGTCTATTAAAAATACAAAAAAATGTTTATAGGCATTTCTATTTGCCTGTGTTATCATGTTATGTCTAAAATAAAGATTTTTTTATTGAACTATGCTGGAATGTGTTGCGTCATGCATGACCCTTATTTGTCTCCGTACTTGGAACCGTTGCTAAGTAACAGATATCAACAAGACGCAGCACTAGTAGTGGCGCTAGCTAACTATAAACGTTTCGGTAAAGGTCGATTTAAAACGCTTCCAGGTAACAGGTGTTACAACAAACCGTTGTATTAGAACGGATTTTTAAGAAAGATGGTTTACATTTAAACAGTTAACTGATTCAACAGCGAGATTTAATTACGAACGTAAACAATATTTAGGAAGTCCGTTAACTAAAGATGCTAAATTAGTGGTGACATTTCACTTGTGAAAAGCCGGAAACCTCTTGTTGTTATTGTAGCTTGGAATCAGGCACGTAGTTCAGGAAAATGTCAGTGCCTTTTTCCAACACTCACCTGAGGGTACCTCGGGGATTTGGGGCCCTCTTAGAGGGGCTGACCCGAGAGGTTCTCCGGGACCAGCCGGACAACATCCCTGCATATGCAGCGCAGTATTTTGACAAACTTCTGAAAGAAAGAGAAGGTAACTGAACATAAGAAAATAAAATAACAGTACTATATTGAAACTTCATATTTTATTAAATGAGGAAACCGGTGTTTCCTTCTTTCTTGACAGAAAGTGGAACGGACCCTTCTGAATGGGCTGCCAGGCTGGAAGACAGGTTCTACAATAACCATGCCTTCAAGAGTACAGAGGTACACACTTTCTGAAGTCACAGCTCTTAACATGTCTAACTAAACCCAGTCTATGTTAGTTTATTGTATTGTTTTTTACATTTTTTTTCCAGACTGTTAGTCCTGAAAAGGAAACAGCAACAGAAGAGGCCGACGTTTCCAAGTGAGTGTCACTTTAAGTGCAGCAAGCACGATCAAGAGGAGAGGGAGAGGAAGAGCATGAGGGGAAAGATAGAAATGTGCTCTGATGAAATTACATTGGAGTTTACATTTTCATCAATAAAAACCTTACTCAGTTTGTCATTTATTACATTTTTTATATCGACCTTTCAACTCCACTAAGTGAGTTAATATAGGGCCAATTTACAGCCACTGTTTTCTCAAGGTACTTTTGAAGACAAATAGGTTCTGTTATTATCCCTTTATACTGAAATATAACAAAATCAATCCAATTCATACTAGTATGATACCATTGTGTATATTAAGATTTCAGAGCAAAGATTTAAGAGAAATTCTGATGCATTTCCAGCAAATTAAGCTGATTTGATAATCCAATTAGAATTTATGATGTGAAATATGTACAGAAACACTGCACCTTTTTTTTTTTTTTCATTTTGTCCAAAATCCTTGGAACTCAAAGCACTCTGCATGTGAAGTATTGTTAGAGGTTTGCCTGCTTCAACAAACCAGACTTAAGAAAGTTGATGGAGAAATAACAAGCGTCTGCAGTGCCCCCATAATAAACCAAGTTTGGGAAACAGTGGTCTTATTCAGTTGACTGCTTTGTTTTCTTGATGTTTTTTAGAACAGGCCATAATGTGTTGTTTTTTGGGCGACATTTTGCTGACAAGTTCTACTCAGGTGATTTCTTGATTAGTACTTAGTAAAAGTGGCTTGTGAAATTAAACAAAAAATTATGGTTAATCACAACTAATTCCTGATTTAACAAGAGAGTCATGCATGTGGCCACCTTTTCACGTAGGGAAGGGTTCGATTGGATAGATTTTTTTCAAGTAGAAAATTTTATTTAGTATTTACCCAGGTTGTCTTTACCCAATATCAAAATTTGTTTGATGACCTAAAACATTTAAGTCAGACAATCAAGAAGAAAAAAAAAACGAAGATTTTCTTTGTCATGGCTGAGAGGAAATGGCGGAACAGAACTACTTGAGACTAAAAGCAGCAGAGAACATACACATGTTGCAGTTGAGTTTGAAAGATGCATTTAATAAATTCTAAGCGTTGCTTTAATCTGTCATATTTCTAAAAATGTTCCATTTTGTTGTTGTTTCTTAGAGAAAAACCAAGCGAATCCCAAACTGAAGAAGAACCGAGTCACTCAGTTGAAGATACAGCTTTTTCCATCGAACATCTTCCTATTTCAGATATAACTGATTCGGCTGAAGGCCCACAGGATGAAGAAACTGAACTACAACATACAGAACAGACATCTGAAGCAGATGAACAGAGCGGGATAGACAAAGATCATGAGCTTACCGAAGATGAACCTAGTCAAATTATTGGACTAGATAGTGAAGGTGATGATAACCTACTACACCTGAGCTTGATTCAGGTGGACTCGGATTTGCCTGCCGATGAAACTTCAGATGTAAGTGAGGGGGAACGATCTGAATATGATCCTTCCACCTTGGGGAAGGATCAGAAATATAAGGAAGAAGATCAACCAGTTGGTGCATTTAAAAAGCAGGAAACTGTTGGCTCAGAAGAAGAGCATACTGTAGAATCAGAACCACTTCAGAGCCTTCTACACTTGACTCTTCAGGTGAACGCCTCTGCTTTAGAGCCTGGTGAAACAAAAACAACATTAAAAGATGACATTTCTCAAGAAGACACATATTCTGCTGAAGAGACAGAAGCTATAACAACCCAGCTTGAGGAAAATGCTGTCGAGTTACCCTCGAATAAGTATGAAATCCATCCGGACAACCAACAAGAAGCAAAGGATGAAGCTCAACGTGAGAGGAAAATAATAGAGACTCAAAAAGAGAAGGAAATAACTGAGACTCAAGGTGAGAGGGAAATAACTGAGACTCAAGATGAGAGGGAAACAACTGAGACTCAAGATGAGAGGGAAATAACTGAGACTCAAGGTGAGAGGGAAATAACTGAGACTCAAGATGAGAGGGAAATAACTGAGACTCAAGGTGAGGGGGAAATAACTGAGACTCAAGATGAGAGGGAAATAACTGAGACTCAAGATGAGAGGGAAATAACTGAGACTCAAAGTGAGAAGGAAATAACTGAGACTCAAGATGAGAGGGAAAGAACTGAGACTCAAGGTGAGGGGGAAATAACTGAGACTCAAAGTTGGGGGGAAATAACTGAGACTCAAAGTTGGGGGGAAGGAACCACAGTGAAAGTTGTAGTTACACTACAAATTAAGCAGACGCAAGGTGAGAGGGAAATAACTGAAACTCAAGATGAGAGGGAAATAACTGAGACTCAAAAAGAGAGGGAAATAACTGAGACTCAAAATGAGAGGGAAATAACTGAGACTCAAGATGAGAGGGAAATAACTGAGACTCAAGATGAGAGGGAAATAACTGAGACTCAAAAAGAGAAGGAAATAACTGAGACTCAAGGTGAGGGGGAAATAACTGAGACTCAAGGTGAGGGGGAAATAACTGAGACTCAAGGTGAGGGGGAAATAACAGAGACTCAAAAAGAGAAGGAAATAACTGAGACTCAAGGTGAGGGGGAAATAACAGAGACTGAAGTTTTTCTTGAGAAAACCAGTGAAAGTCCAGCAGTCTCTGAGAAGTCCTTCAGTAGCGTCAAGGAAGGAAAGCAGGTGACATTTAAAGAGGAAGATGAAATTTTTACTCCTGAAGAGGATAATGAAAATGAAGAGACAGATTATGAGGAGACTCCTTCTGATAGTTCTGATGGGACACCTGCTGACGCTAAGGAAGAGAAAGGGCCTGCTGGGATTTAGGAGGACAGCGCAGCAGGCGCAAACAACAGCGACAAGGTAATCCTGGTTGTATGAGAAACTATATGTTATGATGCATTACACACTTTTCCTATGCAGTAAAATGAACATTTGCACAATTTCTGTAAGCAATTTCCTTTTACTGCCATAACTTGAGTTGAACTGAAAGTGAACATTATATTACCCTCTATAATATTTGAGCAAGGATCCCTTATTGCATAGAAACCACCTTATTGTGTAACTAATGATGTCATTCTGTTTTTGCAACTGAAAAAGTTCTTTCGGCTTGTTCTTGACACATATTCTGGGCAGAACCTTTTTTGAGTGTGATTTCACACATGATTGGTTAGAAAATTGAAAATGACAAAAATCAATTCTGCAGCCTAGGACTTCGACACTATAAATTAGTTGTGCACTTTATTTGTGAAGCAGGAAAATTTCCAGGCCAGAAAGAACTCCTCGTTCTTACAACTTTGACAACTAACTAATTAAAAATAAAAGCAACAAAAATAATAAATGTTTCCATGTTTTCAACATATCTGCAGGCCTGAAGATTCTGGAATGCCCCACACCTTGACCTCATTCAAAGTTCATGGGCTTTGTGCCAAGAAGGATCAACTAACCTTGCAGAATATGCCGGAAGTTTGCTAATGACTACATAAGTGCTGTTGTATTTTCTGTTTTTTTTACTTTTTCTCTAATATTATATATTTAATCCTGTATCCAAATATATGTAATCCTGTATATACTGTGTATCCACATATATTTAATCCTGTATGTGTATCCACATGTATTTAATCCTGTATATACTATGTATCCATTTAATCCTGTACATACTGTGTATCCATTTAACCCTGTATGTGTATCCACATATCCTGTATATGCTGTGTATCCACTCTCAAATAGAGAATCGTTTAAATAAATCATAAAAAGCTCAAAATTATTGTGACATAAATATCAATGTTTGGTGTTTGCAAACCTCTGATAGAAACTGGGACCTTTTATAGGAAGCCATACAGGGACACAACTCTCTGTCTGGAGGGAAATGTTTGAAAATGTACAAAATATTTCATCCTTTGTATGATGTGTCGTTTTCCCTCTGGTGCTTTAAATGCCATCTTTTCTGGCATGATGATAGAAATGACTAGGTCGTCTTCATCACTCTGTATCAATGCCTGTTTTCTTGTTAAAAATAAAAAAAATCTGTCTGGATTAGATCAAGTCTCCTCCTGGGAGCCAACGCAGCGCCCCAGAAGATTCTGGAATGCCCCACACCTCGAAACTGGTCTCTAAAATCTCTCTAAAAGGACGACTAAACAGTTTCTCAAACATTTTCAGTGCTGTCACAGGTAAAACCCCCATCTGGTTTGTTTGGACCAACCAGGCTTCTCCAACCATACAGGGAGGGAGTGTAGGAAGGGGTACTGAGAATGTTACTATGGTAACTCCCTCACCATCCACGTATCGCCATGGATTTAATAGGAGATGGTGATGCTGATAGTTGCTAGGCACCCTCTGTATCAGTGCTGTACCTTTTAGAGCAGTTTCTAACTCACTGAGTAAAAAAGTAGATCCCCTAACATAAGTTAAAACGAGGCCACTTTTGCAACATTAAGACAGCTATGGTGGCACCGACATATTTTTTATTATGGTTTATATTTTCACTTTGCACTAACTCAGTTTAAAATACTGATATTTACACTACAAATTAAGAAGATTAGCTACACAGGGATTCGTTACCACCTATTTAAATGTGTTTACAATTTCTAAATATTGATCTATTAATTATCAGAGCAACTCAGCTTTGAGCTGTAAGGCATGTGCCGCAATTACCATGAGGAACTGCTCAGCTAATTGGCATCATTGCGTTGATGTTTGACATATAACGTGGATAAATGGATGTTTTCTGGTCCTCCCTCTCTCCCCCCGTCTTGTCTGTTAGGCTTGCAGAGGAGTGTGGGCGGCCGTACCAGCTGGGATCAGAGGGATGGAGAGGACTGTTAGCTCTCTCTGCCTCTAATAAATTTATAACACCTCCCAGCGCAAAAAATCCGCTCCAAGATGCTTGCACAGTTTTTGTTTTCACACTATTAGTAGAATTTTTTGGAGGGGGGGGATAAATCTATTGTTTCACTTCCATCTGGACTTTAAATAGTATGTCCAGGCTGGTCACTTGTTTTTTTTTTTGTGTGTGTTTTGTTTTGTTTTTTTCTTAATTGTGAAGTTCCTCACTGTGATCGAGAAAGTTGTCAAATTTTAATAATACAGGTTCCATGCTGAACCGGTTTTCTGTTTACACAAAGATGGTTAAAGTAAATCTTTCGCTTGCTCATATGATGTGTAATTTCCATTTTAATGTACTTTGTGCATCTGTTAGACATTTGCAAGGGCAAAGTGAGCAGAGTAGGTCAGCAATCTTAATGAGACCGAAAGGATGAAACACATGCTGTTATGTTTGTAGGAGGTCTCTCTTTCTCTTTCTCCCTCTCCCTCTCTCTCTGTGTCCCTGCTTCTCTCTTTCTCTCTCCCTCTGCCTCTGTGCGTGAGCGACTGTTACTGAACATACAGCGTCTGTTAGTGAGAGCCAGTCAGGCATCTGTATTGTATCAGAGACCCGTTTAAAGAGCGTCCTCCTTGGCCCAAGTCAGAATTTATTTAGGCACTCGAGTTAAACTAGATCAGCTCACTCGAAGACTGAAGTCGTCCCAGAGCAAAAGACATGGACTGTCACAATGTGAGTAAATGCTTCAGGTGAACTTTTAAAGCCTTTTAGCTGTTTGGGTGAATTTGTTGTTACTTAAAAACGATGCCCAATGGTTGTTACTGGGAATGTCAAACTGCATACAGAAGCTAGAATTGTTGTTTTTTGTCCTTTGTGTTATTTTTTTTTTCCTGTTTGTTTTTTTTTTTTTGTTTGTTTTTTCAAAGCTAAATTCTTTAAAAGAAGTGAATATGTTGTAAAGAAAGAAAACGTTCCAACTTTACCCAATAGATGTGTTTGGCAGTGTATGTCTCTGTTCTCCTGTGAAAGAGCTGGATGCTGGCTGCTCTGTGAGCAGTCAGACAGAGAGGCTAATGAATGCTGGCCGAACAGGTGGGTGGTCACACTCCCACACTAGAAGGGGTTTCACTGGAGACATGATGCGCTGCTTCGCTGAGATAGCGGGATGGCTGTGGGACCGTTCAGTGGGCTGCATTCTTTTAGTGGGAAATGTCAGTTCGTTACCACAAGCAAAGCACGACATATGCGCAATCTGTTGTCTCCACAAAAATTGAATAGGTGTTTACATAACTCATCAATATCCGTGGCACTTTTTCACTGACAATTTGTCACCAGCTGGAATTTCTCTCCCCACCCACTCCGCTTTTCCTCTGGGACAGTGGATTCTGAGTGGCTGTCGTGGACTGCAACAAAAATTTTTTGCTGGATCGTATTGTTTTTAGTTGGGCGGGGTGGTGGGGGGGGCAAGTGCTGCAGAGAAGGTGTATTTTTATTTCTTTGACAGGTGTCTTTGGGTGTAAATTTTGGCAAGTTTGGAATGATGTAAAGTAACTTCAATCTGCATTCTTCAAATCTTGGGCACTGTTAGTTTCTCACGATGAAACATTCAACTCTTTCCTCACCTTCTTTGAAGATAAAAACAAATAAAACAAGACCCAGGAAAAAGAAATTCTTAAAATTAATAGATTTGAACCGGCAGTGTTTCATTGACAAAAACAGAATGTAGACTTGGAAAAAGTTGAATGTTGACAGACTGAGAACACGGATCACAGCTGCTAAAACGGAAACGCTTTAGGCAAAAAAAAAAAAGAAAAATACAACTGTTATGCATTTACAGTTAACCTAGCAAAATATGGTCTCGCAATCTGTTATTGGTGGAAAAACTCCCACAAGTGTTTTATGGAAAGAAATTTAGAAAAAAGCACCATCGCATGATCCTCAAGTCCGCTTCCCGCACCCCTGTAAACTCGTCTGTCCTCGCAGCAGGAGGAGTGCAGCCGACCCCAGGAGGAAGAGGACATCTTGGACATCCCCCTGGACGACCCCGAGGCCAACAGAGCCGCTGCCAAGATCCAGGCTGGCTTCCGCGGCCACATGACTCGTAAGAAGATGAAGCCAGAGGACAAAACCGAAGGGGAGGAGGTGAGCAGCACTGGGGATGTGCTCAGCAGCAGCCAGGGGGGCTCAGGTCAGTGTTGTAGAGCCAAGGGGTAAGACTAAGTCCCATAATGCTGCAAAGAGTGCATTATGGTTAGCGATTGTAAATATGGTAAGAGAGAGAGAGGCTCTCATCACGTCATAGCTGCACTAGATAACTTAAGGTAAGTGATGGGGAAGTTACTTATTTGATCACAGTGACAGAATATTTAGATAAAGTCAAATATATTCATGAACGCAACATGATCTGATATTCTCAGGATGTCTTCTCTGAGACAAACACATATTGAAGGAACACTAATATAATCTTATACATTAGGAGAACAACCATTTAATCCTATATATAATTCAGTCTGTCTTTTAAAAGTCCCTCATGGTTTAACCCAAGTGTGATTAATGCAAGACATAACTGAGTGACTCATTTAATTACCCCACGGGATAGCGACAGATGACTGAATGTCTCAGTTCATTTTTTCTCCTCGAGATCTCAGATTAATCTGCCTCTAGATGCAAGAGGCAGAAGGAATTCAGGTTCCTTTTGCTTGGAAAATGTCAAGTATCGTCATCGCGCACCTATTTACTAGTCTCTATTTGATGTAAGAGAGTAGGTGGGGGAAAAAAATTTACATTTAATTATGACATTACAAAATACTGTGGGTGACAAAAGTCCAAGGAAATGTTTTTATTATTATTATTATTATTATTATTATTATTATTATTATTATTATTATTATTATTATTATTATTATTATTATTATT
>CAEGAE010076948.1:0-11685 GCA_903067095.1 Girardinus metallicus
AAGCGTGAAAACGTGTGAAAAGTGTGAAAAGCGTGGAAACGTGTGAAAAGCGTGAAAACGTGTGAAAAGTGTGAAAAGCGTGGAAACGTGTGAAAAGCGTGAAAACGTGTGAAAAGTGTGAAAACGCGTGAAAACGTGTGAAAAGCGTGAAAAGCGTGAAACGTGTGGAAACGCGTGAAAACGCGTGAAATAATTTTCTCTAATAACAATTTTAGAGAATTTATACGCTGCAAAACAAAATCTTACTGAGTCTTTGTTTAGTATCTGATGCAAATATCAAAAACGATTTTACACTTTTCAGCAAGTTGTAATTCTTTAATGTTAATAAAAAGTTTAACTGGCAGATTATTAACTTTATTTTTACTTTTTTATTGTCTGAGTTTAGAGTTGGATGTTTGGGAAGCCAGGGCCGTCCAGCAGGCCGGGGGGCCCCGGGGGGCCCCGGGGGGCCGGGCTGTAATCAGGGCGCCGGCGCCTCCCAGTGGAGCCGCTCTAAAGCTCTGATGGAAACAGAATCAAATATTTAGAGGCTCATGCTGGCAGCTGCAGAAAGATTGAGATTGACATGTTTTTTTCCATCGCTGACCTGAATTTGAACTGCGGCTCATTTGCAGCTTCTGCTTTGGGGCCAAAATGGAAAGTTTAGAGGAGGAGGTGAACTTTAGATAAACTCTGAGAAATGAGAAACGGTCTGGATGAAAACATGGAGCTAAAATAACCGACCAGAACCAGGAAGTCCAGCTGAGGGTCTGTTTCCTGATTCTGATGCTGTTAACTGATCAAGACTGTGGCTAAAGGTTTCAAACCGCGGCTCATTAGAAAGGATCTCGACGACCCAGTAAGCCGCCAGTAAACCGTTTCCATGGAAACGTTGGAGCAGTTTTTGCTTCGTTCGTTTTCAACTAGAGGAATAATTTCAGAAAACTTGAAGAGAAAAAACTTGTTTAACTGTCAGGAGGATCAGAATCATCTGGTTTCTGTTCAAAGCAGCCCACAGCATCATGCTTCCTCCACCGTGCTTCACAGCTGCCATCAGTTGTTTCCAACTGAGAAAACATTTCCATTAACTGAAATAAATTAACAGCATTTATAAAACTATTATAGATATATTGTTGGTTTTCATGTTTATGAATCTATTAGCCTTCAAATTATAATTGAAATAATAATTTCAAACTAATGTGAAACTATTATTTTTCCCCACAAGTAGTTGACATCAGCAAATCACGGCACTGCATAGTATGCTACGCTACGATAAGCTACGCCATGCTATCCTACGATACCCTAGCCTACAGTATGCTACGCTACGATAAGCTACGCCATGCTATCCTACGATACCCTAGCCTACAGTATGCTACGCTACGATAAGCTACGCCATGCTATCCTACGATACCCTAGCCTACAGTATGCTACGCTACGATAAGCTACGCCATGCTATCCTACGATACCCTAGCCTACAGTATGCTACGCTACGATAAGCTACGCCATGCTATCCTACGATACCCTAGCCTACAGTATGCTACGCTACGATAAGCTATGCTAGCCGCTGATATGTTACACTAGTCCACAAAGTGGCCACATGCAGTTTGCATCCTTCAATAAAAATATATATTACAAACGTTCATGGCTGTTTTTCAAACTTGGAGTTTATACAGTTTCGATGCTGATGTGCTGCAGCTGCTGCATGTCAGGAACTGGAGAAGAAATGAAGGATTTACAACATAAAGTCGGTTTAGTTTTGATGAAAACATCCTTTCAAAACTCTACAGTTTGTTTTCAGCAGAAAGGAAACAAACTTAGCCCGTTGTCATGGCAACAGCCTCCACAAACTGATGGAAGCCATGAAACATGTTCCTGTGGCTGAAACAGCTGACCAATCAGGACGCAGCGGCTCACTGAGCGCGCTCAGTCCGAGCCGCCAGCATGGAGGACAAATGATGAGTCAGAACTGTGACAGGAAGTTGAACCTCCAGGTTTCCTCTTTACGCTTCAAGGTCGCATGGAGGTCAGCAACAGAAGGCCTCCAAACATCCAGACCCAGTTCATGCTGAGCAGGTATCATGTTGGGCCCAGCAGAACCGTCGCCGCCTCCCGTTGGGCCCAGCAGAACCATCGCCGCCTCCCGTTGGGCCCAGCAGAACCATCGCCGCCCCCCGTTGGGTCCGCTGACGTGTCTCCGCTCTTCATCAGCGTCTGCTGACTCATCGCGCCTCCTGCTTCGTCTCAACGACTCGGTAAAAATAAACCCGGCTGACTGTCAGGTGGTTCTGATACCGAACCGGCTGCCGGGCCTCAGGGTGACTCAGCAGAACAGCAGAGCTGAGTCACACAAAATGGAGGCCAACTTTCTGCCTGAAGGCCGAATCTCTACGGTCCAAAATATGAACTCAAACAGGGAAGTTTCTATGAAACTGCAGCTTCCCATGTACTTTGCTTCAACACACACGTGTGTGTATGTATATATATATACATACATATATATGTATATATATATATATACACACACACATATATATATATATGTGTGTGTGTGTGTGTGTGTGTGTATTATGAAGGAGACCAACAGTCCTTACATGATGAACTGCGTCATTAACTATTTCTGGACAGACTGAGGTTATAAATGATCTTTAGATTTCTAAAGGTTTTTACTCTGAATGAACTTTTCTGGTCTAGTTAGCATGAAACAAACCAACACAGATGTTTGCATTTGATCAAAATATTTTCTTTATTCTGCAACAGAATCCAAGATGGCGGCGCGGCCCTGCTGCCCAGTTTAAACCAGTTCAGAATTTACAACCAACAAACGTTTGCAACCGAAACCAGAAACCAAGTGAAACAGCAGAAAGTCGATCAGGAATAAAAAACTTCAGCCCATAAATAACAGTTCAGATTTTTTCTCTGCAGTTAAATTTGCTCATAATTCAGATCAGAAAACACCAAAAACAGACAAACGTTTTCCAAAGACGTCTTTTAAACATTTTCTTTTACACATAAAACAACAGTCAAGTACCAAAGATGCATGCTGGGAGAAGAACGGGACGCCGTCAGAAGTTTTAAAAATCCTTTTGTCTTAAAATCTGATCTTACACGAAGCTGTGCTGGGTGACGCGTCCGAAACGCCAGAACGCGACTCGACTCCTGGCGAGAATCAAACCCGTTCAAACCGTCGCTGCAAATAAAACTTTGCAGTTCTGCTGAGAGGAAACGCGGCGGACGGTCGCCGCTGTAACAGTCCTGCGATGGTGGAGCGCCGGAACGCGCCGGTGACCCGATCCGACCCGGCGGGCGGCTCGGGTTCCCGACGCGTTCCACACAACAGTCGAGTTTTCCCAAAAGTGGAAACTTCAACCAAACAGTCGGTGAAAAGTAAACTTGGTGAAACTGATTGTTTTGGTTTGATGCACAAACTTCCAGGAGGGAAAAAGTCGTCCTGATGGGCGGAGCCTTATCCACGAAGCCCCGCCTCCCTGACGGAGGAACGTCGCAGAGAAACGTCGGGAAATCGTCCGGCAGAAACTGTAACCGACGTCCCAGTGGTAAAAACTGGATCTGAACTGAAATTTACTTCAGTTCCAGTTAAAAAAGTTTCAACTGAAATGACCAATTTTCAGAAAAGCGTTAAATCGATGATTTGTTTATAAACTGTGACGTTTATGGAGCCGTTTGTACGACGGAGCATCAGGACCAGGGCAAAAACTGTACGACATAAAGTCAAAGCCAGAATAAATGAAATCGTAACATTAGGAGGGATTATACCATGTAAAAGTCGTAGTAACGCGATAAACTTGAAAAGTTTGGAATGAATCACGTAACGTCGTCATATTCTGGAAAATTCTACTGCGGGAATAAAATGGAAATGTGAAATAAGAAAGTTTGAAAATAATCAGTGCAAGAACAAAGAGTGCAAATTAAGTTGTATTACAGAGTCATAAAAATATGCAAATAAAGTCATAATTATATGTGAATAATGTGCAACAGTCGAACTGCCAGAGTAAAACTGAACTCACATGTGACAAACCTGAAACACGTGAATAAAGTCGTGATACTTTGCAGCTTCTCGTAATGTTTGTTCGCCTGATGCTCCGGAATATTTCAGCTGCTAATAACTTCAACATTACAGGCTGTGCATGAATTAAAAATGGAAACGTCACAAACTAAAAGGACTCCAGCTTTAGGGCGACAGACTCAGGTTTTATTTATGTGAAATATGTGAAAACTGTTTCCATCAACTCGTTTCATGAATGTTGAGGTTTTAGTCTGAACTCGTTTTTCTGCAGGACGGTTTCCTCCCCAATCGGATTCCTGCGTTTTGTGCAAACTGACGGATCCGCTGGTCGTTTCTGACGTCCAGACACAAAACATTTTGATCGAGATCCACAAACTGAAGGCTTTTTTTTTTTTTTCTTTGTACATCTGGGATGTAAACAAACCAGGATTTTACAAACAGATTCTTCCTGATGCAACAAAAAATCATTTCCAAGTGGCAAAAGCAAATAAATCCTCTGATAAACTAGAATCTTTGGTTTAGATGTTGGGAATGGAGCTTCCAGCTGTTCATAGAAACCGTAAATATAGATCTATATCTGTAGATCAGACATCACAGCTCCACCCGGACCACTCTGCTTAAAACTTTAATAAACTCTCACAAACACATTCAGCACTTCAAGTAGTTCCCATGGAGACGGTGAAGAGGTCAGAGGTCACATCAAACTGACCGGATCAGAACCGGACCCAAAAACAAAAAACCCTGATTTGCTTCGTTTTCCCGCTGCTGGTTCGAAAACACCTGAGGGGGGGCGACCTCCCGACCCGACCCGACCCGACCCGGTCCGGTCCGGTAGCACCCGCAGAGGTCAGTCAGTGTGTGGAGGGTAAACACGGATCAGAACCCGTCTCTGTACATTCAAACGGGTCCAGAGAACCGGAGCGGAGGGAAACCGTGCAGCAGAACCGGGTCGGTACTTTGTGCTGCTGGAGTTTTGCCTGGTCCGGTCCGGTCCGGTCCGGAGTTCTGTCAGCTTCACTCAGCATGAAATAAATAAACGTTCACAGTTCAGCTCCTTCGCTGTGGTTCTGAAGGGCGACCCGGTTCTGACCCGCCTGCCGGGTCCAAACGGGAACAGCTTCACCACGGATGGCTTTCAGCTCCAGACGGGTCCAAACTCACACACACCTGCGGCTTTATGTGGACTCGCTGCAGACGGGGGCGGAGCCAGCAGACCCGGTCAGCAGCCAATCAGAGAGCCAGAAGCTCCACAGGAAGGAGGCGCCGCCCAATCAGCTCCAACGGCCCAGTTAAAGTTCAAACTGTTAAATTAGTTTTAATTAATTCATGGAACTTTAAACATGCAGAAAATATTTTAACCATAAACAGAAAAATTTCACTTTAATGCTCAAAATTAATTTAGTTTTTTTTTTTAGGGGAAACTTTCTGCTTTGTTGCAGTTCTTTGCTTAACCACTAGATGTCAGTACAGTTCTATTTGCCAGAGTTTGGAAATAAATTCAGCAGCAGAAACTATTTTTAATGAGATTTAAATCTAAACTTAAATATTGTCTGTAAGCAGAAATAAAACAAGTTCTGCATATTTTAATAAGGAAATAAACTCATTTTGTTAAACGAGGTAAAATCGTTTCATTCTAAAGTTTTGAATCTCATGAAAACATTTTGTGGTGTCAATATTCTGAATTTATTTCCAGTTTATTAAACTCTGTGGTTCTGATTGTTTTGTTAAATGTTTATTTCCCTTCATGTTGGATCAAAACGTTTCTGCAGCTGCTGTTTAAATTCAGTTTTAGTCTAAAATCAGGTGGATTAAGACCATGAAGTCCAAGAGTCGGGTTCCAGAACCAGAACCAGAACCAGAGGGACTTTCTGAATGGTTTTACTTCAGAGTAAATGAATAATATTTTGTTTCTGATCAGGCTTTAGAAGGGACGCCCCCTGTGGATCTGAGGCCCCGCCCCCAACATGGCGGCCCGGCAGCCTGCGTGTTTCCAGACGGAGTCGATCGGGTCGGCGTTGAACCTGAAACGTTTCTTCTCTTCACATTCACTTCCTGTGCAAACGAAGCAGTCTAGATGTAGAGCGCCGCCCGGGAACTTCTAGTAAAAACAGATCTAGTCCCGGCCCTGGGTTCACCTGCAGAGGGGGGGCGCGGGGGCGTGGACGGGGTGGGCGAGGCGCACGTTGAGCGCGTCGTTGTGCTGCACCAGCGAGGTGAGGCGGTAGTGGAGGACCAGCTCCTTCAGGCTGCCGTACAGGAAGTACGGCTCGGCGAAGCCGAAGCCGCGCGGCGTGCTGTAGATGACGCAGTGCTTCACGGCGCCCGACGCCCTGCAGGGACGACACGGGGTAAACTACCAAACCACAGACAGGAGGAAATTGGTCGGGTTCTGGAGGATCTGGGGCAAACTGTTTCAGATTCTGCACCAGTAAGGTCTGGGCTTTGACTAGACCACTGCAGCTCCTTGGGTTTTCCTGTCCTGTTCAGGTTTGAATCGTTTGGATTCCTTGTTACTAAAGATGGAGGCAGATCATCCGTCTAAATGCTGAGCTGTTCAGCGCTCTGCAGTCTGGGGCACAGGGTTGCTAGGCAACACTGTGTTCATTTTGTTTAATTACATAGATTTTAAAGCGCAAAAAATTTTAACGCACTTAAAAAATGTTTATTTTATTTTCTACATTTGAAGGTTCCAGTGTTGCATGTTTCTGGTACGACCATAAATCTGACGCACAGCTACATCCGCTACATCGCAGTGAAGCTGCTTCTAGACGATCTGATTGGACGACAAGACTGTTGCTGCGTTCGAGTTGTGCTAAAAGAAGTTAGCTTATCATCTCAATGCTAATCACGTAGCAGCTAGTGCTAATGTCCTGAAACTCTTTGCTCCAATCTCATGGATGAAGAACGGACAGATACGACCCTCGGCCCCACTACGGTAACCACGGTAACCATGGTAGTTTAGGTAAGCTAGCTCCCTCTCTGCTCCAGAACCGGACCCCCCCCGGATTGGCTCGCGGCGCCCTGGGTGTGTGGCGTACTCACACCACAGAGCAGGCGTAGCAGCCCTTCTTGCTGCTCTCCCGGATCAGGAAGGCTCCGTCCGGCTTCCCGCCCAGCAGCTCCTCCGCCTGCGTCCGGCTCACGTCTCCTACGAACCAGCTCTTCTCGTCGTAGTGAGGCAGGCTCTCCTCTTCCTCGCCGCCTCTGCAGCCACAGAACACACAGTGAGAACGCCGCGCCGCAAACATGGCCGCGTCCGGCCGAGGCGGACACTCACTCGTCGGCGGCGTTGTTCTGTATGCCGAGCCAGTCGTTGATTCGTTTCTGCCGGACTCCTTTATGGTTCAGCCAGCTGGAGGAGGAGAAGAGGAACGTCTGATTACAGAGGAAGACCCGGTATATAAACACAAAGTTTTCATATTTATGACAGTTTCTGTAAGTGGAACCGCGTCTCTGCTGAAACGCACTGAAAAACCGACTGCTGCAGGCTAAATGCTAGCAAGCATTTTGAAAGAAAGTGACCCGAATCCTGTTCCTACTGCGAAAAATTGAATTAAATGTGAACGGGTCAGATGAAAAAAATATTTTAACTAATAAGTAACAATGTTACTTTGCACAAAATCAAACTGATGTCACAAACTGGTTGCCAGAAGTTTGTGGACTGTTGCATTGTTACAACCAAGTACCTTTAGAGATAATATTGGCCAAGTTAATGTTGATTATCTTGGCCATCATACCATGTGATTCACCAGAATCCAAAGTAGGCAAGAGGACATGGCAGGGCTAAAAATGCTGGTCAGAAGTGGAGCAGATGTGCACCTGAATGCTGTCAGGATGTTAGTTTTCTGAATCTTTATTTTGTCCCCACTGTGGGGTATCACTGCCACCAACAAAATGCTTTTAAATGTCCCAGTTGGGTGCTGGTTTGCTACGTTTCTAAACTTTGCCGACTTCCTCCTACAGTCACACAGCCCAGTTTTCCAGACAGGAAGCAGCGGTGCGCCTCCTGCATACTTACACCAGGTGCTGGTCGCGGATCTTGCGCAGCTGGATGAGGTCGGGCTTCAGGCTGTTCATCTTCTTGTCCGTCTCCCGGTTCTCCGTGGCCTGAGTCTTCAGGTCCTGCTCCAAACGCACCTTGCTGTCGTGGATCTCCCCCAGGCGGGACTTGAGCTTCTCGAAGTTGACCAGGATGCGCTCCATGTCCTTGTCACCGCTGCAGCAGCTGCAGCACTCCACGCAGTCCTGGCTGCAGCGCTCCTGCGTCTGGCACTGCTCCTCGAAGATCTTGATGGTCTCGTTGAAAGCCTCGATGGCCGTGCGCTTCATCTGGATCTCCTAGGAGGTCAGGAGGAGGAGGTTGGGGGCAGCAGAACAACGTGAAGCGATGTCATGCTGGTTGGAGACCAGGAAGTTTACCTGGGAGGTCTTGGTGTATTCCTCGTACAGCCGGTCGTACTCTTTGCTCTTCTCCTGGTACTGGCTGTGGTATTCCTGCAGCTTTTTCCCCACAGCGTCAATGTTGTCCTCCTTCACCAGTTGGTCCTGGTCAGGACAAGAGAGGCGTGGAAGATGGAGGTCAAGTTTAAGGTCAAACATTTACTTCAAGGATTACAGAGAAACGCAAAACACAGAACCAAACCAGATCTGTTACAGACGCTCAATGAGCCGAATCTAGCAACAGCCCCTGGTAGGCAGGGTGGGAAACCCCTGGCCTTCACTGCTTTAAGACTCAAATTACTACAGTTCAGCCTGTTAACCTATGGAAGAATGACCCTGCCAAAATTAGCAGTAGACAGAAATGAATAGATGGCTTGATAAAGTAATTCATTTACTAATAATGCTGCCAAAAAATATGAAAAAATATTTTCCCAACCGATTTGACTGTACAGTGCCTCATTTAACAGTATTCATTTCATTAATTTATTTCCAATCTTATTGCTTAATTTCCTTTTTTCACATTTTGTCCCCACTTAGCCACTTTTTGTAATAATATTTCATCTTTGTATTATAAGAGTTAAGTTTCAAAAATGACTAAATAAAGAAAAATACCAAAAGTACAGAATATGGAACATTGAGAACATAAATGTAATAAAATGCAATAAATGCACGTTATTCTGATAAAGTAGGAAACTAATAAAACAAAAACACTGAAATTAAACTGTAAAATTAAATGGTGATTACATAAAACTGGATCTTCAATCTGCTGCAGTTTGGACCAAAACAGGAGCTGCAGTCTGTTACCCAGCATGCACCTCACCTGCTGGAAGCGGGACACCGGGTAGGTGAGGCGAACGTCCAGCTTGCTGTTGTACTGGGCCAGTGACTGGTGCCGGTAATGGCCGACGAGCTCCACCACGGAGCTGAAGGTCAGCGGCTCTGAGAAGCCGAACTTCCCGTCTCGGTGGTAGATCTTGATCAGCTTGTTGTTGCCTCCCTTCCTGAACAGAACCAGAACCAGAGCAGAGGGTGAGCCGGGTCTGGCGGCCCGACCGGGAGGTCTGGGCGGCGCCGGCGTACCTCAGGGTCAGGGTGTAGTCCCCCTGCGTCTTGGTGGAGGCGTCCCGCACCAGGAAGGTCCCGTCCGGCGTGTCCCTCAGCTTCTCGTTCACCTCCTCCCTGTAACCATGGCAACAGGCTGCTCAGACAAACAGAACCGAGCAGAACCCCTGGAAGCTAACGCAGCCGCTCGCACGCGCCCCCTGGTGGCAGAACCTCCAGCTGACTAGTTGGATTATTGGATGCCTGTTGTGATTATTATGGGATGTTCTGTATAAAGTCATTCACCAGCAGATCTCAGTCATGCAGCAGACGCAAGATGAATCTACTGCCGGGATCCCTGAGGCGTATGGAGCACCAAGAGGGACAAAATTAAACAAATGCACACATGTGCCATTAAATGTCTCAGTGTATAATGTACAGTAACACCCAGTGTATTATAAGCCTGGCAGCCCGCCAGGCTTTACTAGCCTCAAGTAGGGAAATACTCAACCTGATCAGCTTGTTGTTGCCTCCATTCCTGAACCCTAACCCTAATTTTATGCATTTTTTTAAGTGGTTGCCAGGTTGCCCATAGGGGGCGCCAGTTTGTGGCGCTGTTATTTTGGGGTCACAGGTCGAAAAGTTTGGGAAGTCGTGCTGTGCACTGCAAAAACACTAAAACCTACCAAGTATTTCTATCTAGTTTATAGTGCTGATATCTTAGTAAACTGAAAATAAGACAAAACTATTTTAAAAGAAAGTTTTCTGCAAGAAATAGGAGATTGTTTTAAGTCCATAATCATTAAATAATTATAAAAATAGTACCAATTCCACTAGTACATGTTGTAAGTGGAGACCTGATGCTGAAATCACCATAGCAACCATCAGTAGCAGCAGATTAAAGCAGATAATTTTGTTCTCATGATTCAAAGAGCTGAGAGAAACCAGAACATTGTTCCAGACGCGAGCGCTGAGGTGGATCTACCTGGATATGTCCCCCCAGTACCACTCTGCTTCCTGCAGCGAGTCGCCATCGTCACCTCTGACCCTGGAAGAAGACGACGACGGCCGGGGTTTGACTGGCTTTGGAGGAAGAGCTGAGAGAGAGAGACAGACAGAGGGCGAGCGATGAGACCCCTGGGAGCAACAAGGGAGAAAATCAGCAACTTCATCACAATATCTTATATTGATTTGCTTTGATGATGATACAGCGTTATCCCAGGAGATGATTCTGATTCCGTCTGCCATCAATATGGTGCAATAATCAACCGATCAATATATCAAATTATAGAAACAACTCAAATGATTTTACATAAATGCTTTCAGCTCTGCTCCCTTTTCCTGAAAACCCTTACAAGCAACTTTGAGATTGACTGAATTTATTTTGTTTTGAGTTTTTACTTCCCAACTAAAAGTTCTTCAAATTAAAAATACTAAATCAATCGATCAGCCGCCGATCATAATCGGCCGATTTCTGTGAAAAAGTGTATGATCGGTGATCGCCGATCATCTCATTTCGCAGCCTGCAGCTGATCTCCTCTTTCCTTCTCACTGGCAGCAACAGATCCTAGGCGACGAGGCGAGGAACCATGACGCTCTGAGAACGAATGGGGAAGTCTGCGGGTTCCGCCACAGAAAGGCCTCGGAGGTGAAGTATGTCGAAACGCATCGGCACGACGAATTTAACATCACGTTTAAAAAACAAACATTTGACAGAGTTTGGCTGCATCGAGGCTCAATGCAGGAAAACGAAAAGGACATCCGGAGCGGCCAGGCAGCAGCACAGCTGCCAACACGCAGCCGGGTCAGCATCCCGGTCAGAAAGCTGAACAAATAACCTGAGGAACAATTCAAGTCTTTGAGCTGGAGGTGAGAGACGCTGGTTCTGCTCCCGCTGTAGAACCGCCGCTTCTGTGACTCTCACACCGAACGTCTGCTTAACGCTGCAGCACGAAACGTAAAGAAACAAAAAAGATTTTACATGTGTATTAACACTTTCACTATGTAATAACATGAGATAGATAATCTCTGAAAAAGATAATTGAGGCCTCGTTCTGGTGTTCTGCAGAATCACTCAGCTCTGTCACAACCAGCCAATCAGAGCCAGCATTACTCAGCTAGCCAATCAGAGCCAGCATTACTCAGCTAGCCAATCAGAGCCAGCATTACTCAGCTAGCCAATCAGAGCCAGCATTACTCAG
>CAEGAE010076956.1:0-41824 GCA_903067095.1 Girardinus metallicus
AGGCGGATTGAAGCCTACTGGAGTTGGATTGAAGCCTACTGGAGTTGGATTGAAGCGGACTGGAGGCGGATTGAAGCGGACTGGAGGTGGATTGAAGCCTACTGGAGGCGGATTGAAGCAGACTGGAGGCGGATTGAAGCCTACTGGAGTTGGATTGAAGCCTACTGGAGTTGGATTGAAGCGGACTGGAGGCGGATTGAAGCCTACTGGAGGCGGATTGAAGCGTACTGGAGGCGGATTGAAGCAGACTGGAGGCGGTTGAAGCGGACTGGAGGCGGATTGAAGCAGACTGGAGGCGGATTGAAGCGTACTGGAGGCGGATTGAAGCGGACTGGATGCAGATTGAAGCGTACTGGAGTTGGATTGAAGCGGACTGGAGTTGGATTGAAGCGGACTGGAGGCGGATTGAAGCAGACTGGAGGCGGATTGAAGCCTACTGGAGTTGGATTGAAGCAGACTGGAGGCGGATTGAAGCCTACTGGAGTTGGATTGGAGCGGACTGGAGGCGGATTGAAGCGTACTTTAGTTGGATTGAAGCGTACTGGAGGCGGATTGAAGCAGACTTGAGGCGGATTGAAGCAGACTGGAGGCGGATTGAAGCAGACTGGAGGCGGATTGAAGCGTACTGGAGGCGGATTGAAGCAGACTGGAGGCAGATTGAAGCCTACTGGAGTTGGATTGAAGCATACTGGAGGCGGATTGAAGCGTACTGGAGGCGGATTGAAGCGTACTGGAGTTGGATTGAAGCGGACTGGAGGCGGATTGAAGCAGACTGGAGGCAGATTGAAGCGTACTGGAGGCGGATTGAAGCAGACTGGAGGCAGATTGAAGCGGACTGAACGGGGCTGTTGTGATCGATGCAGCTTTAGTTCTCGGTTCTCCTGCCTCGGGCCCGTATCGCTCTCCATCCTGCAGCCATATTCTGCACACTGCATCCTGCTCTGATCGTTTTATAACTGAATTGGGTCATTAAATTGGAAAGAGAAGAAGAAAAAAATGACCAAAAGCAAATAACTTTCATTATGGGCGATAATGGCTGTTCTCAATCACATCGCTGACGGGAGCTGAATTGGTTTCTCCTCCTGGCAGATTTATGCTTCACTCCAGTCTTCAGTCTATAAGAACTCAACATTTCGCTCTCTGCTTGTGTGAGTTAGCAGGTTGTTATTGAGCTCCAGTCGAGCCGGTGGGAGCAGATTCCTTCAGGACGTCTCCAAGCAGCCGTCCACAACTCAGCTACAAAAAAGTATTTTTGCTCCAGTTTTTAGTGCAAATATCTTAGTTCACAAGAAATACAAGAACACTAACTTAATGCAATTGATTAGTTTTATGTTTTAAATATCTAAAATACAGCTAAACTGGTGTTGTGACTTTCCCTGTTTTATTTGCAGTTTCCTCTCCTCGCCATTGTTTTTTATTTTTAAGCAGTTATGAGGCACAGCGGTGAAACGTTACCTGCTGCTGCGCCACAATAATCTCAAAACGACAATATTATCGTTTATCACAATAATTTCTGGGACAGTTTATCGTCCAGCTAAATTTGTTTTCCTGACAGGTCTCTGCCTACAACCCCCAGAATGCTGTGCAGTTCTGGATCGGAGTTCAGTGAAATTATTCAATATTCTATCAGATGTATTGTCTGCATATATTGTTGTTAATTTTGTTGAATCAATCAGGAATTATTGACTCAAAACAAGCCCTTATTTCTTTCTGAAATAGGAGTAAGTTACTTTTGTCGTATTTCAAATGTACTAAGATATTTTCACTAGAAACTATCAACGATTCTTGGTGAGACTTTGTGTTTTTTGCAGTGCACTGTGGTCGGAAGTCGTGTCTCGCCTGTGAAGGGAGATTATCTCTGTGCTCCCCCTCTCTCCTCCTTTGCTGGTGGTGTTGCATACAGATGACTGGCTGTTGGGGTAAACATGCCATCAGCGGAGTGCTGCGTGAAGCAGCAGCTGGGAGAAATCATTTTATAACGAGGGGCAGATGTTGCTCCGCCATGTTTGTGGAAGTCAGTCAGCGTTGGTTTTCCCTGTTCGGCTGTTTGCATGTTTCCGATGACTCGACTTGTTCAGGCTCTGCAGTCGGGAAGCCGGAGTGTGTTTGAATTTGCAGTGTCATGCAATGCAGGGGTGTGTCTCTCTTTGTAAGAAAACAGCCTGAGGGAAAACTTTGTTCTGTGTGGGAAAAAAACTGAAAATGTCTGTTTTTTTCCCACTCCGCCCACCGAGCGCCTCACAGGTGCAGGAATGTAAAGCAGCAGCTGAGCAATTAATATTTAAAAATTAAGTTTCAGATTGTAAAGATCAGCTCACCAAACAGGTTTGACGTATCTGGAACAGTTTTTAGTTAAGATGAACAATATATAGGCATCATTTTTAATACATTGGAAAATTTGGACCGACGTCAATATCTGATATGAATATTGTAGGACTGCAACTACTCAATTATTCTATCATTTAATCAGTTAATCGGATAAAAAAAATGGGCACTTCTGGCTAGATAGCAACCTAGTTATCTAGGTAGATAGATATGCAAATATCTAGTTAGTTATCTGACTAGTTATTAATCATGCTAGATAGGCACCTGTCTAGCTAGATAGCAAGCTAGCAATGTAACTAGCACATATAATTAACTAGTCAGATAACTAACTAGCTTTCTAGCTAGTTAAAAAGCTTGTTAGAAAGCTATGTAGCTTATCTAGCTTCATGAGATAGATATTAAACAAATCCCCAGGGCTGGAACACCAGTAAGCTTTAGCATTCAGAAACACAATTCCTCTTAAAGTTGCGTTACTACTAACATTTTTAAACGTCCTGCTCCATAAGGTCGTCTGTTGTTGCTACGTTTCGGTGGCAACCCAGAAGAACCTGTGATTAGAGCGCAGCGCGTCGGAACTGGCGGTAATGCTAGAAAACCAGAAGCATAGCCGTGGAAGTGTGCTGCTATTCATCACCCGGCTCTCAGGATTATCCGTCACAACAGCCACTGTCTGCAGATTTATAATGGGCTTGGTA
The DNA here is from genome assembly GCA_903067095.1 of Girardinus metallicus. Taxonomy (NCBI): domain Eukaryota; kingdom Metazoa; phylum Chordata; class Actinopteri; order Cyprinodontiformes; family Poeciliidae; genus Girardinus; species Girardinus metallicus. Next base: position 3,021 of record CAEGAE010076956.1, read on the forward strand.
ATATGTGCACACAGCATCTGCACAGAGCCTGCAGGCAGGTAGGCTTTGAATTGACTCTGAATCGTGATAAATCACAAACACAAAGTGCTTCACATTGAAGAAGTCAAAGAGCCTCACAGACCTTTGATGATTAGTTTCAGATCTGGGGTTTTCTTGTTAACATGAAACCAAGAATCCCAGACAGAAGCATGTTTTCTAGTGTTTCTACAACCTGTTATTGCATGAAATTTGCATACTGGGGTGAGAGAATAAGGGCTTGTTATTCTGGGAGACAAATTGTAATGTCTAATATCTCTGCCTGCATTAATGGAGAGCAGGGCCATTTATTTCTACAGCAGTCTCTTTCTCTGTCCCTTCCCACTGCACTGACTCAAACAATCCAAAGCCTTCGAGCAACCTATTCCCCTCCTCGCCTGTGGGGGTGCTGCACCAAGAACCACTGAAGGAAGTCACACAAAAACCTCTGAATAAGACTCTGAGCACAACTTCCTTCTTCACCAAAAGTAAACAAAGCTGGAGTGGGATCAGATTTTAGCAGTTGTAGGATTTCACTTTTATCTTTGGTAAAAGACCACGAGCCATTTCATAGTGCTAGGCTAGCATGTTAGCTTTGGTTGTATTTACCCAGAATGCCCTGCACTGTAGTCTACTTCCTGCTTTTACAAAGGTCTCCGGTCCGCTCGGTGTTCACATACATTCAAACCACAACGGAGTTCATTTCAACCCAGACTGATGTTTGTAGACTGACCAGTTTGCTTCCTTGGTCTGCATTTAATAAATAGACATATGAGCTCAACAACAACAATATTTCTCATTTTAATCTGTTATTCAGCCATCAGATTGGAGCAAAGTGTTATTATTGTTTCAGGTAACCCTGATCATTCATGGAACTTCTTTAGAAATGTGGAATGTGATGCGAGCATTAGTGTTAGCATCTCTGCTGCTGCTACATGGTTATTATTGAGATGTTATTTCAGACTAGAATAGCTTCGCTAACAGGCTAACTCCTTTTAGCATAACTTGAATACAACAGTCTTTCCCAGCGTCACAGCAGATCGTTTTTTGTAGCAGAAATTAACGTCCTGTGCGCCAAGAGTAGCAGCTTTGTCATCCATCGCTGTCAGTGGACGTCACCTGTGCATCATATTTACAGTCGTATCAGAAACGCAGAAATAGAAAGGATCCTGTTCAAGACCTTTGTGTGGAAAAAAAGAAAAAGGTTGATTAATTGCATTTCAAATTTACATAATTAATCAATAAAAATTTTTAAAACTTAAATTTTAACTTCTGACTGCCGTTTTCTGGTTCCAGCACCAGATGTTCCTAAACCAGAGCTTCTCTCACTCACACACACACACACACAAACACTCACTCAGTCTCCTCACCAGCGGAGTGGAAAGGGCAGCAGACCCCTGTGCTTCAAGCGTTGCTTCACAGACGGCTCCATTGGTCGTCTTCAATGATGTATTGATTGAGCAGAGAGAGAGCCAGGCTGTCAGGTGAAGAACAAGATCCAGAGGAACTATGTTAGTGTTGAATTCATGTAGTTTTTAAAATAATTTAAGGCATAATATCATGATTATTATCAGAAAGTGATGGTAGTTTAAATGTGTTTAAATATTGTGCTGGTTTGCTGACATAAATTCACGCGTTTCGGGTAGATCCAGGTATTTGAGTCGGGTCAAACGGAGAGCAGAAGTGGATGGATCTGAACTGACAGGGCACCGCTGAGTGAATACCAAGCGCAGGATGAAGAGGCTACAATCTCAGTCTGCATGCTCCTTATCGATGCTCTGATCGTTATCAGCGGCGTAGGAAACTCCTGAGGGTCTGCTCTCACTGAGCCACAGTCTGGCATCCATCAGAACCCACAGAGGACCTGAAATTAATTAACAGGAAGGCGATGAGTCAGTCAGACAGTCTGCACCAACACCTGGTCCGATTCCTGCGGCAGGAGAACCAGAATCCGGAGCTCAATATCAGAGTTTCCAGGAAGGAAACGCTGAGGGAGAACTGAAGCAGCTTGTTGCCGCTGACCTTCTGTTTACTCTTCATCAGTTTACCAAAGGAAGGCCGTTTGGTTACACCAAGAACAAACTCCTGCCTTCATTAAAGGCATGAAAAATCTACTTTAGATCATGCTATAGAAAACGCTCCTGTAGTGTTGCCTTGTTTGAGAAATCCTTTAATTTCCATGGCAACCATTCAGCCGAGCATAACGCCTGGGTGGACTTAGCCCCGCCTTTGACTCGCAGCCCCTCCCCACTCAGCTCCTTCAGACTAGCCAGCAGCGATTAGCGAACACCTGATGGAACTGCACATCTCAGAGCAAAGCTGGTAAAAAGATGTTAAAAAGTTAATAGAGGAGCCATGTTGGGATGACTTCCTGAAGGCGGAGTTTCAGAAAGAGCAGGAGCTTCTTAAAGAGACAGAGGCCCAATTTAATTGTGTTAAATTAGGAAGTAAAGTTTCTTTTAAGACATATTTAATACATATAATATTTTTATAACAACTGAAGGTTACATAGTTACTTGATTGTGCTATAAAATTAAACCATGTGCCTGGAAAACATACAATACTGTCTTTTTGACATTCCCATTTCTTTCTGTTTAGGTTCGTCTCAGACATCCGTCCCTGAGAAACTGTCCAGCTTTCTTCTCCAGCACTGCCTCTAGTGGTAAAACTCTCTCACTGCATTCACATGATTATTATTACAGTGGCTTTCTAGCTGCCATGATCCAACCACAAACTGCAGAGTGTTTTATTGGGATCTGCATGAAGCAGCTAAAGACATCGTTATAGGCTGCTGCCTTTCATCTCAGTTTTTATATTCATGGATGAAGAGCAGAGAGAGAAGAAGGAAGTTCAAACATCTCTTCCATCCATCATGATGGACAAGGATCATGCAGTTTCACACCACTTTGTCTTAATATTTAACACAAATTAACAGTGAAATACACTGAAGGCGAAACATGAGACGATTAACTGCAGTTTGTGGATTTCTATGTTTTCCGATTCTAGCTCCTGATGTGAATTTTAGCATTATTTCCTCTCTCTCTGCTGCAGACGTGTCTCTGAAGCACAAACATGGCCGCCTGGTTCTGGAGGTGCCGTTGCCGTCCAGGAACGAGAAGTGTGTGTTCTTCCTGCGGCCCATGCTGATGACAGTGGGAGACCTGATCGCCGATCTGCAGAGAGAGGACTCTGGAGCCGCGGCCTCCCTTCTCTCTGCAGGTGAGACCAGGTCCGAGGCCCGGCGTCGGTCCGGACTGCCACACTGGGTTTAGACCAGCAGCAGCACAGACCAGTTGGACAGGACCAGCTTTGGATTCAAGGAGAAATTCCTCAGATGTCAGAAGAACAAGAAGTTCTGTGTTCTGGATGTTTCAGCTCTTCACGCTATAAAAAAAAACACAAAATCTTGCCAAGCACTCACTGTTTGGTTACCTAGCAACGCACTCGCTCTTTGGTTGCCTAGCAACAACCTGCTGGGTAACTGGCACACCAGCAGTTTAAGGTTTCACCATCTTTCATAACTGCTTAAAAATACAAAACAGAGAAAACTGTGTAAAACGGGAACTATCAGCATCAGTTTGACTGTTTTTCAGACATTAAAAACAAAAACTAATCAATAATTATTGAGATATGAAGCGTTTATGTTATGATACGTTCTTCGGCCTTAATGTCCAAACCCTTGTGCAAATATCTTAGTTCACTTGAAATAAGACAAACCTAATTTACAAGTAACTTTTAAGCAACATAAAGGAGCTTGTTTTATGTCAATAAATCCTTTAATATTGAACAAAACTACAATTTTATTTAATTCATAACAAGATATTTTCCCATGCTTCTAACCTGCCAGTACAACTAACTAGAACTTTTTAATCAACATTAAGGCTCCTATATCTTACTATAAAGCTACCTTTAAGTTAGCTTTATAGAAATGAGAACTAACTTGGTAAGGATTTTGTGTTTTTACTGTGATCTACGTCGGATTCTGGATCATTCAGTGCTTCACACCGCAAAATAACAAAATGTTACCAAGTATTTCAGTCTAGTTTTTAGAGTAGATATTTTTGTGCACTTTAAATAAGACAAAACTAATTTATAAGTAACTTTCAACATAGTACAGAAGATTGTTAATAAGTCCTTTAATATTGAAATACTAGATGAATTCACTTAAAACATTTTTCCCGTGTTATAAGTGGAATAATCTGCCAGTGCAACTAGTAGTTTTTGATCAATATTAAGGAATTATTTATTTACAACAAGCTCTTTAATTTTTCTGAAAAGCTACTTGTAAGTAATTTAAAGTGCACAAAAACTAGAAACTAGACTAAAAATACTTGGTAAGATTTTGCGCTGCTGTTACTGATTGAAGTAACAATATTTTGACGCTCAGTTTAACAAAGTTAATCTTTTTTTCTTGCGTTTTATTTCATTTCAGCGGTTCGGTATTTGTGTTTTAAACGTTTAAATCTGAGTCTTTGCTCTTCCAGACGGGCAACGTGTTGCCAACACGACGCTGTTGGACTCCCTGCTGGAGACGGACTTCCAGCTCGTCATCAACAATCAAGTTTACAACATCAGCGCACCTGAGAAAGGTAACGACACTTCCACTATGGCAGGCAGACTTGACATATAATTGCACTCCCGATATCAAAAAGATCATTTTGAGTCGACACAACTACATTTTGACCACCGTGAATGGCAAATTAAGATATCCGCATCTACATTGTAATAATTGAAGATATCTTACATTTTATGGTTTAAAATTACTTTCAAGAAACCGGTGACGTCTCAAACGACGTCACCGGATTCATAATTTAAAGGCCGTTATTACAATTTGAGATATGTTGAGTGTAATTTTGTCTCATCGAGATTACATTTTTATATATCTGAATTAAGAACTGAGCTGTCCAAATATTTGCCTGTTGAATTTTGGGCTTCATGCAGAAAATGACACAATGTAGAAAAAGCTACAGAGAATGCAAAAAAAATTAAGATTGCTTCAGATGTCTGCAAATAATTTTCTATTTATTCACTTCTGACAAACACAATGCACTTAAAATTTAAGAACAAAAAAGATAAGTGTACAAAGCTGAAAATGGAGCATTGTAAAAATACTTAAAAACATTTTTTATTTGAAATTTACATAAATCTGTGACGTTTTGACAAGACAGAATGCTAATTCAGGATTTTATTAATTTCTTTCTGACTAGTCATAATGTAGAAAAACTCACTAATTAATGTGGAGATATTTTAAAAGGAATTAACTTCTAGTTAAGTTCAAAACCAAAAATTTTGAACTTAAATAGTTTTGTCAAAACTAGATATTTAGTTTAGCCAAAAGTAAGTCTCCTATCATACTTTTATAGTAAAAATATATTTAATTAGATTTATGACAAGAGTTGGAACAAAAATTTTATTTCTTAAATTTATTTTTGGATTAGTCATAATTTAATTGTTGATATTTGAAATATATGTTTCAGACAAAGTGAATTTAAACCTCCATGCAACTTACTGGTAAACAGACATAATTTATCCAAGTCAGAATGTAATTAGAGATTTATTGACTAATACGTCTAGTCATGAGCCAATGTCTGGAATATAAGGGTGATCCAACTGATTTTATGTTAAAATGGCCTGCCATACCTGTGACTCCATGTTGTAAATTGTTCCTCGTGGTTGCAGTGATCTCCTCCAGGGAGCACGCCAGGGACATGGAGGACATGAAGCACGTGGTGCATCTCCTGCACGCAGCGCTGCACCTGCCTGAACACCACCTGCTGCAGGAGCGCCAGCTGCTGGAGAGGATGGACAACATCAAGCAGGAGCTGTCGCCTCTGGAGCAGGTAGCACAAACACCTGAGCGCCGGGTGGGCTGGTCAGACCGGGCTCCAGGCGTCTATACGAAAAGCATCAGCATCACTCTGAAAACAGGCACTAAAACTCTGCTGGGCATAAAAAGAGGAGATGCGCTTTCTTCAGATATCGATCCGACGGAGAAAAACATCGCTTACTTGACTTAAAATGTTTCTTTTTTTAAATCGCAGACATAAATATACTGAATTACAAATTTATTTAGTAACTCTGCACCAATACAGAACACTTAATGCACAAATAACTTCACAAACTTGGTCAAACGTATAAAAACAACTGAAACTGTCAAAAACAACAGGTTGACCGACATGTAAAAATAAACCTTCTTAATTATTGATTAGTTTTTAAATATCTGAAATTTTGCCAGACGAGCGTCGAAACCTTTCCTGTTTTACCCAGTTTTCTCTCCGCCACGCTGTTTTTTATTTTTCATCAGTTATGAGGCGCGGCGGCAAAACCTTAAACTGCTGCTGCGCCTGTGACCCAGCAGGTTGTTGCTAGGCAACAAAAGAAAATCTCATAACTAGTAGCACTTTAATTATGGATCAGGAACATTTTCACTGATACCAGATTTAGAATTTTTTTCAGTATTGGAACTGATGCAGATCTTATCGGATTGGCTCATTTCTCTTAAAAATAGATTGAAATACTCCTAATTTAATTTCTGTAACAGCACAAGTGGGGTTTGTGAGCAGACTGAAGGTAATTAATTTAAATTTTCCGTTTCTTGTCGTGCCGTTTCTCCCAGACGAAGGCCGAGCTGAGCCGGACGGCGGCGTCTCACACCTCCAGGGCTCTCTGGACCGGCATGGCGCTGCTGTCTGTGCAGGGCGGCGCCCTGGGCTGGCTCACCTGGTGGGTGTATTCATGGGACGTCATGGAGCCCGTCACGTACTTCATCACCTACGCCACCAGCATGGGCGCCTTCGCCTACTACATCCTCACCAAGCAGGCAAGACTCACAGATTTGACGCTTCGGGAGTTTATGTCTGGAAATAAAATGGATTTCATTCACGCTTAGCTTGTGAAGCCCAGCAGGAAAACTAATAATTATTTCTGTTACGTTGCCCAACAGTTAGTTTTAATCAGAGGAGGGCAAACCTCTGCTAATTTTTCATTTAGGGCTTTAGTGTTTTTGCTAACTTGCTAACGTTTAGCGTACTTTGCTTCCCCTAAATTATTTTGTCCAGATATATTATAAACTGCTAATTTATTTGGTTGTTTATACAGCTACCCCTGAGTAGCTGGCTGAATATAGCCATTGTCTTATTTTGAAGGGGGGGATTCTGTACCCAGAATGCATTACTGTAGATCATAGTCGTACAGTAAACGGTTGAGTAGGAGCTGCACACGTTGTCTAATCACAAATTTGACCCTGTTGAGGTCAAATTCATGTTCTCTTGTCTTTGCTATTTTGAGGAATAAATTCCTAAGAGGAATAAATTCAGTTTTTCCAAACATTTTGTGTGATTTTATGCTACAACAATAAAATATGTATGTAGAATCGCTGCATAAACTGATTTTTTCTAAGTGGTTTTATTTAATTGTCAGTCATCATGTTTGTATTTTAGTGAAAAGATTAATTTCTGTGGAAGATTCCTACAGAACTGAGCCGATCTGACCTGAATCATCGCATTGATCTGTTTATTATCTCTCCTTCAGGATTACGTGTATCCAGACGCGAAGGACCGACAGTTTCTACGTTACTTTTATAAAGGCGCCAGGAAGAAGCAGTTCAACGTGGAAAAATACAACAAACTGAAGGATGAACTGGAACAGGTGACTCCGTTATTACACTTAGACCTCTTATTTCTGAATTTAAGAAGCGCAGTCACGGTTAAACGTTGTGTTTTCAGGTGGAAGAGGACTTGAGACGTCTGAAGTATCCAAACCAGCTGCAGCTTCCGCTGGAACAGATCCAGGCGAAGCCGTGAAAGTCGCCAAGCTGGAAGGACTGAGGCTCAGACAGAGACGAATGTTTTACGTTGTTTTATGCTGTTAATGCCATATTTTTACCTTAAAATCTGTAACTCTGCATTCTTAACATTGATGCCATATTGTACCCCCAACAAATTCACCAACGTTGATAATTAAAGTTTGCACTTCAAACATTTCTGTTGTCTGTCAGGTTATGTATTTTAATGTCCTTGATAGCAACAATTTTAATAAATGCTCAGCATTCCTCTTTTTTTATAAATTATTTTTCATAAAATTAATTCATTCTTCTATTATTCCAACTTTATTTTGGTGACTTTATTCTCTGATTATTACAACTTTATTCTCATTTTATTGAGACTTTATGCTGGTAATATAATTTTATTATTATTATTATTGTTGTATGACTTTTTTCTGGCAATATAACTTTATTCTTGAAATGATTTTCTTTTTCTTAGCCTGACTCTTTATCATTGCCATTGCATCATTTTCTAATATGCAGTCCTGGGGAGGGGGGAGATTTTGAACCTTGAAGTAGATTTAGGGTCATGAGATGACCTTTGACATTGTGGATCCCAGGACTGAAGACTGTAGAGTCGACGCGTTGGTAGAACGGAGAAGCGTCGTGTCCCGGTCGGCGCCGCCGGTTTACCGACTTCTGCTGTTCGTTCCAGAGATTCTGCCGAATCTTAAGATCACCTTAAGCCGTGGATCTTAAGGTGAAAAGCACCGTCAGGTTGATGGAAACATTTTATACAAGATATAAACAAAAGGTTCAGTCATTTCAGGAACAAAACTTCAACACGGTCATAAAAACTCAAGTCATAAGACTTCCATTACTCAAACATCAGTTTTATATCAGTTTCTGGTCCGGTTTCACTAAAACGCAACTTTGGTTCAGACAAAGTTCACCCTGATTAGGAAGGTTAAATAAAAAAATCCAGTTCCAGTCTATTTGTGTACGTGACTGTGAACCCAGAAACAAACTGGGTCAGTGACCCAGAGGGGAATAAAAGCATCGAGAGCTGAACTCAGGTTCAGAGAGAAGACCGACGGAGCGCTGCAAACTTTTCACTGTAAGTCACTTCTGAAAATATTTTAAAAATTCAGCTACTGTGAAAATAATAATTGTTCAGTCTGTGAACTATATATGAGGAAATGGGATTAATCCAGGCATGTGTGAACTGTTTTGATCCAGACCTTACAGAATGACAACGTGAAAACAACAAAATACGTGAAAACATGTTAAAAAGTTGACTGAATAATTACAATGCTGGAGCTCCCTGTGTGTTTCAGTGAGATGTGGAGCTTCTTGCTTGTTTTTGGGCTCCTCTGCTGGGGATCTCACGGATCAGTGACCTGCAGAAACGACCGCAATGTCGAAGTGGACTGGTGAGAAAATACCTAAAAATCAAATAGCAATAACTTGTTACGAGCTGGACTGGAAGCAGGCTAACAGTTCAGAATGAATCGCCATGGTAACAATGTGATCATAAATTGACAATAAAACCAAATCTAAGATGGATAAAGTCAACTTCATTGTTCATAAAAATTGTTTTTTTCTTTTTGTACTTCATCAGGTACATTTTATACAAGATTCCCAGAATGGATCGCGCTCCCAGTGGCTCCACCACTGGTTTGGAGTATTTCTACATCGACTCGACTGGAAGGAGCGAGGAGTTGAACAACATCAACAGCCCGGACGGCGTTCTGGGAAATACGCTGAGGCCTCTCTTTAGACCCATCAGAAACATGGTGCCGTCTGCTCTTCAAATCCATTTTCCACAATACATACACGTGTTCTGAAACGATTAATCGTGATTAATTGATTGTTGAAATAATCATCAGTTAATTTAGTAATAGATTAATCGTTAACCGGAGACTCAAAAAAGGCCATTTACTGGAAAAACAAGAAATTCAGAGCAGAAATGACGACAAAATTGTACAAAGAATTTTCATGTTTTGCATTTAAGATTTAAACATCTTGTTTGTACGTTTGTTTTACTCAGACCTGCCTACTGTGATGTGCTATGCTGTGGTATAATATTTAATCAAATGATTTTTTTTCTTATCTAAAAAAAGAAATGTACTTGTTTTTAGTCTTTTATTCTATTTTCAATATTGTATAAAATAACCTTATGCAGTTAAATGAAAAATCTGCACAATTTTCAAATTTTTTCATTTGATTAATTGTCAGAATAATCGATTGCTGAACTAATTGCTGGCTGCAGCCCTAACTTGCTCTAGAGTTCATAGTAATATTCTGTAGATCAACCCTTTTTACCAGTCAAGGCTTCATAATTTCACTCGGCCCGGTGGGAGGGGTAGCTTTAGTCAGATAAAGTTCTGCACGCCGGCCTGCCCGCTAAAGCCTCGTTCACGATTTTCCCTTTTCAGAACGATCCCAGTTCAAAGACAGACTTTTGATAATCGTAAGTGATCATCCTGCAGTGCGTGATGTGCTAAGACTGACTGGGTCAGATTTATCAATATGTTCTACTCAGAATTCAAGCTACATAGCTTTAGCTTCACCTGGTTAGCATACATGAAAGAATGTCACGTTATTGCATCGTATGCAATAAAATGTATTTTTATTATTTAAAAAGTAATTAAATTGTTTATTTTAATCTATTAATGTATTTCTAATATTAAATAAAAGCTCTGCAGCATTTTTATTTGATTAATTGATTAATCATCAGAATAGGCCACGCCCCCCGACCTGCCTGGACTCCTGCCCTCTGAGTTCATGTTCGGTGCCTCAGTTAGTCATTAACAGTGTCTAAGCAGAAATGTTTCAGACTCTGAATGATGGAGGTTGTGTTTGCAGGAGGAGACCTTCGGGTTCATCAGCTACAGCGATCAGCCGCCAGGATGTGGCGCCGATCCAAATAGGTTTGGCCACAGCAAAGGTAGAGGAAGCATTTAATCACTTCAATATTGATGGGTGCCACGGTTATTGCTAATATCTTTCCACACCTTTCAGATAATACAGAAGTGGCCATTTTGATGAAGAGCAGTTAATTAATGCTGCGCTTTGAGAATAACAACCTCAGGGTTATCTATATTGTCAGGATTGTTATTTTTACTATTTTTCTCCACTGTTTGCTCAATGAAAGGCTCAATAAATATCATTATTTTGGAAGTCTGTTCCAGATTGCAGGAGCATAGAAGCTGAACGCTGCTTCTCCGTGTTTGCTTCTGGTTCTGGGGATGCAGAGCACACAGAACCAGAACCAGAAGCATTTTAAAGTCTATTTTCACAGTGGAAGGACTCTAAAACTGGGTGATGTGCTCTATCCTCCTGGTTTTAGTCAGAACGCCAGCAGCAGCGCTCTGGATCTGATTGATTTTTTTGGACTGACCTGTGAAACTCTCCTGCAGATAAATGCCTGGATGAGTTTGTCTAGATCTTGCCGAGTCCTTTAATCCCGTAAATGTCCTTCAGAAGGCCGACTTTGTAACCGTCTTTACGTGGCTTTGAAGGTTCAAGTCAGAGTTCATCACTACTCCCAGATTTCAGGTCGTTTATACCAACTCCAAGGCCGAGTCTTAATTCTTTCAAGAGATTACATCCATTTTTGCTTCATCTGTTTTTCTGAAACAGCTTATCTTCATATTTAAGTATTCCTGACCTTTGACCCACGTGATGTCAAACGTCACAGGATGGGTTTCATTTACGATTCTGTGTGATAATGAAAGCCGTGTTTGTTTTTCCTGCAGGACTCGTGATGGTGGACAGAAGGGGTACAGGAGTCTGGCTCTTACACAGCACCCCTCGGTTCCCCTTCAGAAGGGACCAGAACAACTTCTGGCCAGCCAGCGGGAATAGAAACGCTCAGACATTCATCTGTGTGACGTTCAACTACAACCAGTTCGCTGCAATAGGTTTGAGTTCAGAGAGCATACTGTAGGATTTACTACTGATTAATTATTTCCAATAATATGTTGTTTAATGTTTGCAGGAACACATCTGAGGTACATCAACGCGTTTCCATTTGAACATTATGTCCCAGACGATTTTCACGAGGAACTAAAAAATGTTGTGAAATGGACAGAAGGCTCTCCGTACAGGCCTGACAAGGTTGAGGTCTCGTCGTTGACATCCAAGGGGAACCAAGGCTTTAAAATCTTTGCTAAACAAGCCGATGAAGATGAACAGGGTAACAGTCGTCCTCTCCTGATTGTTCTTTAATATTCTCCATTTAAAACTCCAACAGAACCAGAACCTGTTGCTAAACCAGGAGAGCATGTTCAGTCTGTTTATTGGCTAAATTATCAGATAACTTTTAATGTATTACAGATTTTCATTGGTTTATTTATTCTATTCGTATAGATTTAAAGTCAGTCAGTGTTTCAGCTTGTTTTGCAGTTTTGTGGAAGTTTATTCCAGACTTGAGATGTCCATATCCCACAATGCAACACATACCTTGCTACAGAAAAGTGTTTTAACACGTAGGATCAAGGTTGCAGATTTCTGTGTTCACATCTACACAACGAACTCACCAAAGAGGGAAACCGACTTAAATGGACCCTAACAAGCTGCCTCTTCTCCTTCCAGTTGGAGATCTCTACCTAAGTATTGCCAACAACATCAGGAGCGACGTCTATGCCCAGACATGGGGCTGCCAGCCCGAACGGTCAGACTCCGACTGTTCCAGTGACTTTTCTGTCATCAACGTCGAAGACTTAATAGTGGGTAACCGGAGGATGTGGAAGCCTAAAGTGGACCATTCCAAGTGGTGCGTAGCTAAGGATCAGAACAATCACTGGACCTGCATCGCCGACATGAACAGGGCCGTATCTCAGTTCAAGCGGTTCGGCGGGGCGCTCTGCATCCACCTCGAGTCGGTCCAACGTCACTTTCTGGGATTTGCTCACCATCCTCAGCTCTGTCGGAAACGTCCCCGCCCAGTTTGTGATCCAGACTCTGATGGAGACAATCTTCGAGTTATCGGTTAGATCGGCCGAGTCCACATCGATCGCATCAGATCAGTGCTTTGCAGGCTTAAGCCTTTCGATCAGAAAATAATTCCAGGATAAGTGACTGTTTAAATAAAATGCATGTTTCTTCCTGGCTGTTTGACAAATCAGAAAATCTGATTTTTAAGAAGCTGTCACTCTGATGTAAACTTCTGTAATAAATCACTTAAAGTTTTATGTTTATCTCTGCCTTTACTTCTGTCCTGATTTTCTTGATCTTTAACTCCAGAGGTCAAGAAAAGTTAGAAACACTTATTGTATCATTGTTAATAAAATAAGAAAAATTTCCACCATAAAACTGAATCTGCCACTTTTTCCTCCATTCTAAATTCAGAATAAATTACAAAACATTTTTATGGCTATAGAAATGTTTTTATTTTTTCACAGCTCATAAACACAGAAATACATGATTGTTAAGACAGTTCAAAGTGACTTAATTTCCTTGTACAGCTGTAAGAAACAGAAACACTCTGAGGTTTTTATGTTAGCGTTTGTTGACAGTTTGAGTGCCAATCTGCATCGAGAGACGAACCAAGACCTGGATAAGACAGCACAGCATGGATTCCCTTTATTGTCGTTAAGGAATGAGCTTTAAAGATGACCAGTTATGTTTCCTTGAACCAGTTAGGGTAGGCTTATGGCCTTTACAAAACATGTTCATTACATTTTTTGCACAAAATCGTTCTTAGATAATGAAATTGTATTTTAGTTTGAGCTGTTTTAGGGGGTCATTACTTCAAATCCAAACAAGCTGCTGCTGGCCACGCCCCCCAACTCAACGTAAACATTCACATGACAAAATGGCTGCAAACAGATGCAAAATTATATAACCTTTGAAAAGCAGAAGTAGAGACTGCTGCACAACCAACAAGAATGCACCAAGTGGTTTCTGGATGATAAGTCAACAACACAACTTTTGTCTTTTCCAGCAGCCATTGTACAGCGTATACAGCGGTAAAACCAGCTGATCAAATGTACTGGAGCTCAGCTCGGGTTGCTAGGTAACGGGCGGAATTCTGCTGGGGTTGCTAGGTAATGGGCGGAATTCTGCTGGGGTTGCTAGGTGACAGGCAGTGCCTGCTATTTTGTGATGTTACATTCAAAAAACATCAACTTATTGCAAAAAATGACTGAATATTTTTTAGGCGCTTTGGCTGTTTAGAGGCAGTGAAACCCAAATGGAAGTATAAAAATGTGCAAAAAGTGAATTTTGCACGATGGGTCCAGTAGACAACCTGGATCAATGGCGCCTCTGAGGCGATACCTGAGATTAGAAAACCCCAATCATTTCTGAATGTTATGCTGCTATTCACCAAACAAGATCAATTACAAAAAAATTTAAAGACTAAGATTAAAAACTTCCTGATAGTTTCAACTTTATCAGATACAGTGATTTATGAGCAGAAGGCTTCTCTGTGCAAATGATCTGCCAGGAATATTTTCAACATCTAAAAACAAACAAAACAATTATATTTTTTCTCATCTTCGTGGAGCGGATCAGCTGTACCAGCTGAGATTCAAAGGCTCAGATTTAGACCAACCTATCGGACCGCTGATCACTTCTTCGGCCGGAAGTAGAGCTTCTTGGTGAGCATCGAAGCGAAGCACGGTACCTGTTTTTTGCCGATTGCGCTACGGTCCGTGCAGTTTCCTACTTCGCGCATCGAGACCTTTCTGTTGACCAGTGTGAGCAGCTCCGTGAACTCCAGCGAGCCGCCGTACGTCCGGAGTAACTCACACAGATCCTGGATGTACCACGAGCCGTTGATGGTCTCTCTGTGGGAGTAGAAACCTGAAAACCAAAGAGGGAAATGTTGGGACCGCAGCAAACATGAGAGGCCTGCTGCAGGGAATGTTATAGAAACAAATAGAGGACCTGAAAAATCTCTAAATATACCAACAAAGTAAATAGACGGTTGCAGCATAAGATGCGCAAGATCCCCAAACCCCATCTCCATGCCGGAGGGCAACTAGCTGCTCACCAGCGATGACTAGCATTGGTTTTAGCTGTCAAGTTGTGAAAATAACGCACTAAATCTTAAATGTAAATGTGATATATGAAAGACAAAGGGACACAGGGCTTTGCTACTAATTATCAATGACATCTAAATAATGAGGTCAGGAAAAAGTTTTCATTAAAAAAATAATAGCGAGGGAGAGGAAAGTAGGTCAGTTTTGCAAGCTCGACATTGACAACTGTAACGTAGATTTGATGTAGAATTCTGTGTGTTTCAGTTTAGTTAAACAAAAAAAGGCGACACACACATGAACTCTGACAGATCATCAGTAGAACAGATGTTTAACTCAACCATCACTGCGGTAGCTAGCTAACACAGATTAGCTAATACAGCGATAGCTAATCCATCACAGCAATCACTTATTAATAATCAGAAAATAAACATCAAGCATGAAAACATAAAACTGTAACAGGCTGAATGTTCTGATCTTTGTGTTGGAAATATCTGCGTGTTTTTAGCTGTTGAATTGTGATACATTAGCCACATTGTTGTCAGTTACTATGGCAACGGGTCTGTCTGTAGCATGCCCAACACAAAGTGTTGGTATTGACAGTTTTTGTGCGTTATTTTTCCCTTTAGCACATTAAATTAATAATAGCTATATCTCCAGGTGTCGTGTAGTTGATGCGATTAGCAGCGCGGCTGCGGATGGCGAGTAAAAGAATCGTCTTTCCGCCCTCCAGCGCTGTGCACATGTGCAAAATTTCCGGATGTAAACAGTAACATCGGGTAAACATCAACGGGTCTGTAAGAAAGCAGCAGTGCTTCTTTTGACCTAACCACAGCCTCACTCACCCCTGACCTGATCGCCGTCAAACCTGACCACACCCCTCAGGGCCTCTTGGCTCCGCCCACTTTGTTGGAATTTTCTACATTTGTCTAGGGGGCGGGGCTAATGCTTTAACAGGGGGTTAGTTACACGTTGACTCATCATTGTCCCCTTTAGGCAACATTTCTTTTAGTTTATTTTACATTACTTAGCTTGTTTTAAGATCCACTGGCTCATTACTTAATTGGGATTTAACTGAAGTGCAAAAAATTTATTTATTCTAAATATTTATCTGCATTTGTGTTGTCAATAATTTCTTCCAATAACACATAACTACCTGGTCAAATTTTAAAATCTTTTGTCAACTTTGAACATTTCTGAACACGAAAACATGGCAACTGTCGCCTCCATCACCGCTGGAAATAAACGTTTCACTGATAATAACGCGGCCGGCTCACCTTCAGCAACAGAGTAACACATGATGAAATCGGCGCCGGCTGGGAGGGTGTGGATGGCGCAGGCGTCCACCACCGTCTCATTTGTCTGCGCACTGCTGTCCACGGCGTCGCAGGGCGTCACGGGAACGTCGTGCTGATCCCCACGGCACGCCTTCACACACATGGAAACATTAATGTTCAGACCTTCTGCTGTTTTCTAAACCCAGAGATTTCACTGCGATGTTTCTACCTGCACAATAAAGATCTTGGGTTTTCCGACGAGGCTCCTGCACTTGTCTCCTTTGAACATGGCGGTGATGTCCTGGATGCTGATCTTGCCATCGTAAGCGTAGACGTGATCGTTCTCGCCGTGGCTAAGGAAGGTCAGCAGGAAGCAGTCGGCGTCTGAGTGATCGTCTTCAGCAGCTGGAGGAACAAAATGAAGGTTTGATCAGCAGCTAAAAATCATTTCACATCAAGAGAATACTCCTTCATTGGTCCCACAATGCATTCACACCAGCGCAGTTTAGTCCACTTTAACCAAACTCTGGTCTAATTGTCTAGAAAGTTCAGTTCGTTTGGTCTGCCTACAAACCCCGGTCTCAGTTCTGTATGTGAGCGCCACGTGGACCGGAGACCGGTCCAAAAGCAGGAAGTGGACTACAGCGCAGGGCATGCGCCCCCACAGGCCAGGAGGGGAAAAGGTTTTTTTAATTTGTTTGGATTGTTTCACTTGGTGCAGTGTGAAATCAGACTGTACCAGCTGAAAATGTAACAAATGCTGCAACTTTGGTGTCCAATCGAATCAAGTCTAACGGACTATCAGGTATGAAAACACACTAAAAGCTGCTGTAGCTTTTATAAAAGAAATTGTTAAAAGCGTCACCATGTCATGAGTTTGTCAGAAAAGCTCGCTCTCCTCCGCCTTCTCTCTGACCTGAAGAAAGGCATGACTTCTACCCGAAAACAACCAATCACAGCCAAGAGGAAGGGCTTAGCGCTGTCGATCCACACTGTGAACATGCTACTAAATGTAATAATAGTGGGGAAACAACTTACCATTACAGGTAAGTCGTTTGGGGGCTATGCTAACTAGCGTTAGCATTCATGGCAAGCTATGCTAGCTGCAGCAAAGCAGAGAGCTAGTGGGGCGGAGGAGGAGGACTGATTGATTGTTTCCAGTTAGAACTGGGAGAACTGGAGAAGGCAGAGGAGTTCGATTTTTTTCACAGATTATTTGTCTCATCAACAAATACATAAAAAATATTTTTTAATAAAAGTTACTGCAGCTTTAAATACTTTTATATTTAAAACAAGGAAATAAACTACATATTCGGATAGATAGAGGGTTCCAGTACCTTCATGGATTTTTTCCAGGACGTCCACCAGCTTGTAGTCATCATAACTCCTGACATCAAAGTTCAGCTCCAGCAGTCTGGAGAGACAGAATGAACTCAGATAAAGCTGCTGCGCCTGAGCGGCCGGTTCTTACTGCTGCAGGAAAACAAACCTCCGCTCTAAGTTGCGGCGGTCGGCGTTCGTCCCGTTTCTGGTGTTCAGGCCCAGGCGCCAGAAGAAACGCTCCTGGTTGAAGATGAGAGCGACGCCTCGCCGCTTTCTGGTCATCCTGTATTCCTCCGCAGGATCCAAAACGACGGGGCTGCTTCACAAAGAAACATCAGCACATGAACAGGGCCGCAACGACTGATCAGATTGATTTTGATGACTATTGAAATAACCCTCAACTAATATAGTAACCAATTAATCAATAACTGGAGAATGCAGATTAAAATAAGGCCATTTTCTAAAATAATAACACACTCAGAGCAGTAATTAAGTTAAAACTGTGCAGCTTTTGCATTATTAAAAACAGTCAAGACATAAAAGTCAAGATCACGAGAATAAAGTTGTACAGAAATAAAGTGGTAATAATATGAGAATAAAGTCGCGCGAGCATAAACTCATAACGATGAAGTCGCAATATTTTCACATTCTCGTAATACCACAAATTCATTCTCGTAATTAAATATTCTTATCATTATTTTCTTAGTGCGGCTCTAACACTCCATGGAACTACACAGAACTCCTCTAGAGGCGGTTTTAGTTTTACCCAGTTAAAATTATGTAAAAAATATTTTTTTGCAAACTACCTCCTTCAGCTACTTGATAATTAATTGCTTAATCAGAATAAGAGAACGGCCTTTCGCTGTATTCATGCTAAGGTCAGCAGAAAGGCCTGAGCTTTCCACATGTTGAATTATTTGTTTGTATTTTTATTTCTAATGTTGTATAAAATAAACCCAAGTGTTTAAAAGAAAAATCAGCCAATTCCTTTAAATCTGATTAACAGTCAGATCAATAGAATAAATTCATCACTAAAATAATCGTTAATTGCATGTTGTTAATCTGCAGCTGAAAGAAACACAAGATAAAAAGTGATTACCTTCTGAAGATACCATCCGTCTCTGTAGATGCTGCAGAATGAAAAGACATTTCGAAATTAGTAACACTCCAAATGCAAAAGAAAAAAAAAAAAAAAAAAGGAAAGTCGACACGCCTTGACTCCAGTCACACCCTGCTGGCTGGCCTCCCAGTCTGCGCTGGGAAAACCCTGCAGATCCGCAGCGAGTCTTTAATCTGTCGCTGGGAGCATTCAGCTCATTGTACATGAAAGAAACTAAATAATGAAATGATGCAGGAGTCAAAAATACTCCAAAATGTCTAGATTATTCCTTTTCTTTCCTCCAGTCGTTTCTGTTTCTACCAGGTTGGCTGCGTGGCTCAATCACAAACATCCGACTTTATAATCTCAAAGGTTTTTTCATGTGACTTTTTGTCTCAATAATGTCAGAGAATGACGGTTTTAAAATAATAAATTTAGGTTTTCAATCTGGGAAAATTGGACTTTTTTCTTACAAATGTAAGAGAACATTCAATTTGTAAATATGACAAATTGTTCTAGACATGTGAGTATTTGGTGAAAATTAGTTTTTATATTTATTTGGCCCAAATACTGCCAATATAACAACTTCATTATTATTATTATTATTATTATTATTATTATTATTATTATTAACAAACAGTCCTGACTTTATTGGTTTAGGAAGAAACTTAATCTTTTTAATCTTATCATTTATTATACCAATAATTGCGATTGACTCTATTCGTATCCTTTATTATTTTCTATTTTACTGTTGTTGTTTTTCTCTTTCGGCAACTTGAAAGGCGGCTTCAAATATATGTATTATTATTATTATTATTATTATTATTATTATTATTATTATTATTATTATTATTATTATTATTATAAAGTTTCCAGTGAATCTTTTAATCAAAGCTTAAGTGCCCTCAGTCAGAGGCTTCTTCAGATCTGCTGTAATACAGACTGCTACAGGAGATCTTTCCTGCCTACAGCCATCAGTATCTACAACTTGGATGATATCAGTTACAACAACATTTAATTTCCCTTCGGATAAATAAAGTATTTTTGAATTCAATCAATCAATTATTGATTGTTGAATGAATTATTTCAACCTTGTGGGAAAATAATTGTTTAATAATCAGATAATAGCTTTACTTTTTCCCTTCACAATCTCACCTGCAAATCAAATCACATGTGAGGATTAAATCCAGGTTTATCCCAGAAAATGTCGCTGGGATGCAGAAATGATGACGGAAAACTTTCAACTTCAACTAAATCAGAAGTTTGTAGCATTTAGTCACTGATCACAGTAAAGGTTTAGCTTTTTTCTTACACTTAAATGTTTCACATCAGTCCCATTTTTGAGGAAGGAGTTCAGTCCCAGAATTACTCAGTAGCTGCGTTTCCAGAATCCGTAAAATTTTACAAATTGAGATTACAAAAAAATAAATTTAATTAATGGAAACATGACAATTAAAAAAAAAAAAAAAACACAACACAAACAAAAAGAACAAAAAAACACAAATACATTTATTGACGAACGTTTTGTTCCACTATATGGTTTTTCTGCTGTATAAAAATAAATATATTTCTCAAAACTGCAATTGAAGCACTTTTTTCGCATCGTCACATGATCAACCGGATGTCGCCACTGGCGCAAACAACAAAGAAGACGACAGCAGGAAGCAGTTGGAGGATTATGGGCAGCACATGCACATATCATCTATATATAATATATAATGATGTCATTGGCGTGGCTTGTTTTTATGAACTTATAGTTTATGAACTTTTTATGAACAAGTTTATTCATTTGTTACTTAATCAACACACCACAAATGCAAAATTGTGTTTCTGTGACATCATCAGAAAATCGACAAAGATTTGTGCACATCTGCAGTGGAAAGGCAGCATGACATCAAACAGAAAACAGCTTTGTTTCCACATACATGCATGTTTTTGCACGTCGCCTGCTGCAGGCTGGTGACGACATCAGACTTTATTACAGCTAAACATTCAGGCGCTTCCCACCTTTATCCCGCAAAGAGTTTTGGTTTTTCCTATGTTGCAATGAACAGAGGTACTTCCACCACAGAGTGCTCACATAGTCAGGATTTACTGGACTAGCATTTCATTTTTAGTGAGTTAAAGATGAAAATGATCTGCATGGCTGCACAGATTTAGGTCAAAGTGAGAAAAAGTAAAAACAGATCCTGCTTTAATGAATAAGTGCAGTTTTCTGCAGTATATGTGTGGTCGGTATGTTAAAATATCCATTTAGTTTGCTCATAAATGATTTCGGCACCATAAAAACTCTTCTGAAAGTCTGATAAAATACTTTATAATCTGTGAAATGCACTAATATGTAATCTTTTTTATTGAGTAATAAGACAAGTCAGCCAAGTTTAATAAAACTGATTTGATGTAATATTTTAGTTTTGCTTTTAGTTTTAAGAAGATCATTCCTGTAGTGCTTACTCACCCACACTGTCTGTGGCTGTGGACACACTTCCTGGTGAGGAAGGAAAAACAAATCTCAGAAGAATGATTTACATTCCTAAACTTGTTTAACAAGCTGCAATATAGCACACACTGAGAAAGAAAACAAAAAAACAAAAAAAATAGCTATTTCTGTGACAGACCGGTGTTTTACAACATGCTGAGATGAACTGAAACGTGAAACCAAACATTAAACATCTGGGAACCCATTTTAAGCGCAAATGTAACGCAGTTCAGGTGTTTTTATGACTTTAAATGTTACCAAAAGTTGAGTTTTTTAGGTAGTTTCAGATTTATGACAGAAAGATGTAATAAAGTTGTTTTTTACCTGACATGTTGACTTTTCGTCTTGGCTCGGAGCGGAAGATTAAAAGCTGCTTCCTTAAACAACCAGCAAAACTAGTTTACACTTAGTCCCGCCCCCGCGATGTGATTGGCTGGAAATTGAAACCGGAGAGAACGATTGGTTATCTCGACTTAAGAACTAACAGGTATACGGAAGCGACTGACGCAATCGAACAGGGCGTTTTACGGAGGTTGAAAATCTATCAGCTACACTTAAGTTTTAAAAATGTAATCAGTTCACTCTATATATCCATTCAGTTAAAGCAGGGGTGTCCAAAGCGTGGTTCAGGGGCCAAACTGTGGCAATTTAACTGATTTTGTGAGGCCATGAGTGCAATATATTTGGCCAGCAACACAGCAAGTTGTTTTTTTTTATTAAAAACTTAATATACAAAATATTTGGTGGATAGCAAAAAAGAATGAAACACAAAACTGGACAATATTTAATATGTTAATTGAGTCTTTGGCTGATTTCTATATGTTTTTCATGATTAATCTTTGATTTTCTTCTCATTTGCTATAGTTTTGTTCAAAATCTAGGAAAAAAAATCTGAAAAAAGTACTTTTTTTTTGTCTTTATGTCTTATTCTGTAATTAATTTGAGCATTGATCCCAGGGTAAATGCACAGGGATTACAAGAACGTTGAGATTAGCATCACGTGAGAATAATCAGAATAAAAAGCGACACCGTTTGTTACGAGACGTTGCAGAACATTGATGTGTGCTTTATTGTTGACCTTTGAACTCTGTAAAACCCTTTTTACTGTTTGTTAATATGTTGTGTCCAGTCAAAACATGAATGAAACCAGTTTCAATTTCATCACAGAAACCTCTGGATTTACAATATATATATATATATAAATAGTGGATCGCAAAGGGACAAACATTAGCTACCACCTACAAGAAACAATTTTTTATTTTACATTCACTTTGCATTGCAGTATTTAATTTTAGCCCAAGAGGCTACATCCCTGAGAAAAATCTACACATTTTCAGAAAAGTTTATTTATCCGGCGACCGGATTTCAGAGTCTGTGTGTTTCTGCAGAGGCGTCAGAGCTCCTTCTTCACCTCGTACTGGCACACGCAGGCCTCCCGCTGGCTGTCCAGGTACGGCTTGCAGCCCAGGTGCATGACGGCGTCAAAGAGGAGCTTGACTGCAGACTCGCAAGCTGCAGAAAAACAAGCAGAAAGATCAGCAAAAAAAAATTCAGGATAAGTGTATTAGATACTTTAATACTTCCTTGAATAGATTGAAGTATTTTTTAACAGGAAAGGAACATCTGGCTGCTCAGGAGTAAAACCTTAAATAATGAGGGTTAGATCTGGATTTCAGCTCATAAGAGCCTGATGACATTCAAAATAAAGTTTTGGCTCCATCTAGTGGCCACAATCATTATCGCAAGAGTTAATTACCTCATTTAAAATGTGTCAAAACTTTAACCTACAGCTTTCAGTCTTACCTCCTATGGCAACAAGAAATAGTTTGAAAATTTATTATAAAGTTTCTACAAATGTTATTATAGCTACACGGTGGAATAAAATAAATAAATAGTTGTGTTTGAGTCACTCCTGCTATTAAGTTAAAGTGACTGGATTTATGTTAGGAATACATTTACAGCAAAAATCTAAAATAAATCCAGATTTTTTCCCACATGATCAATAGGAAAAAAAACTGGATTATCTGAAAATTTCAAGAAAAAAAAAGTATGCTGTGATTTAAAAAAAAAAAACATGCCCTTTGTGATATGAACGAAAAATTCAACATGATCAGAGATGTAAATTACAAAAATATACATCTTTTTTTTTTCACATATTTGTTGAAACTATCACCATGTCATAAAACAAGTTATGAAACAAATAATCTGTGAAAAATAATCCATCTCCTCTGCCTTCTCTCAGTGCTAAATAGAAACAACAAATCACAGCCAGGAGGCGGGTCTTAGCGCCGACAATCACCCACAGCAGATTTCTGTTAGCATTGACAGCTCATAAATAGTTCTCCTGTAACTGTAAGTTGTTTCTTCGCCGTTAGCACATTTTGCAGTAAGTACTTGAGGTTGATTGACAGCGATAAGACCCGCCCCATGGCTCTGATTTGCTTGGAGTGAGCGGTGCATTTCTTAGCTTAAGGAACAGGTGGAAGAAATCAGTGTTTTCACAGATTCTCTGTATCATCACCTGTCACAAGATGGTAACTGTTTTAAAAAATACGTAAACACCTCTTCAAAAAAAACATCACATTCTTATAAAAGTTACAAACTGGAGCTTTAAGTTTTCTGGTGGCGGCAGAAGGCGACCTCCTGGCCAACCTCTTACCCTGGACCGTCTGGGCCAGTCCCAGAGTCCTTTGCACGTTCCTGCAGATGGTCTCCAGGCAGTCCTGGAACTCGTCGTCGCAGTCGTGCTTCAGGCGGCCGCAGGTGTCGTAGCAGCGGTCGTGCTGGTTGCAGCACTTGGTCATGGACGGGATTCCCAGGTCGAACTGGAAACGACAGCACAGTCACTGGGTTTGCTGGACTCACAGGAAAACAAAACGTATTTGAAGCAGATTACATGAAATCCAAAAAGCGGGGAGCCGCAGCCGTTGGGTGGGGGGTGTCTGTAGCCGGGACGAGGCATCGGCTTGAATCCTGACAGACAGAAGGAGAAAAGCTGCTGCGGTGAAATGACACTGGAATAAATTCACTTTTCAATTGTTGTCTTACTTATTGACAGAAATTGTTCAAATACTAATCTCTGTCTTTATGATGCCATGGTAAAGAATAATGTGGATTTTTTTTGTTCCCTTGTGCTGACTGACACCTTGATCTACAAAATTCTTTTGCTGTTTTCTGTCTTTAACCTGGAGGTGTCCAGACTTTTATTGGCAAGTTGAAATTATTCAGAGATTTGCATGTGTTTTCTACAAAATGTCTGAGATTAATATAAAACTTTCTGAGTTTTCTAGCAAAAATGTACTCTTTTTTTTTTCTTTTTACAATGGCTTTAAATCTTAATCGTAGAAAGAAACGTCTCATGTTTGCATTAATAAAAAAAAATGTCCAGGTTCACACAAACTGATTCCAAGGCCCCCCGACCAGCCTTTGGATTCCTCTGGCTTTAGCCAACGGAAAATCCAGGTTTCAGCTCACGGATTATTTTGTTTCTTGAACTCTTTTAAACAAAAACAGTCGTAACTGCTTTAACATTGGCATAAAACCAGATAAAAAATGGCCGTGAAGTCCTCAAACTCACCATCGCTGCATCTGTACCGACAGAGTCCGTCATCTCCGCCGAACAGGTCCAGCGCTGCGTTCAGGTACGTGTCGATCTTGTGGATCCCGTTTCGGATGGTTCTCAGAGTCATCCTCCAGTCCGGGGTGTCCGGTTCTTTCTCACAGGCAGAAACGTCTGGGAAAAGTCCGCAGCAGCAGCAGAGCAGACCGAGCAGCAGAACCGGGACGGACAGAAGCGCACCTGGACCCATCATGTCAGCTGAAGTTCTGTCTGACCTCCCACACCGACTGTCATGTCACGGTTCAGCTCCGATCTGACATGTTTTAGCTAAAAACATCAGACATATATCAGCTGTGACATTACTTCCGGGTATCCAATGTCACGTGATCCGGGAGCAACAATGTCGTCGCCTTTGGAAAACGTCACAGAGGAAGCATCCGTCTTGCACCAGAGTAACGTTTCTAACAGCAACTTTGTTTAAAAGCAGGTTATTTGTTATTCACGAACTACATTACCCACAGTTCACAGCGGCGCAAAAATCCTGACGTTTAACCATCAAAGTACGGAAGATGATTAGGGGTTTAGAGAAAACCGAGGAAAATAAGTCGTAATTCTGAAATTAAAGATAGAAGTAAAATTAAAAAAATCTGAATTCTGAGAAAAAAATCTGAAATTAGTCAGAATTAAAATTTTTAAAAAGTCAAAATTCTGAGATTAAAGCCAAAAGTCTAAAAAAAAAACTGAGTTCCGAAATTAGTCAGAACTCCAGTTAAAGACAAGTTTGAGAATTTTTTTTCTTTTTTTAAAAAGTCGGGATTCTGAAATTACAATTCATTATAAAAAGTCAAAATTTTCAGGTTAAAGCCAGAAATCTGAGAAAAAAAATAATAATTCTGAGAAAAGAAAAAAAAATTAGACTTCCCATCCACTCCAGAGCTCTAATCCTCTTCCATATTAGACAAATAACATAATGCTAATGATAAGGAAAAGAAGCGTTGGCAGTAAAATGCAGGTTTATGACTTTACTATATTTAATCAAACATTTTCTCTCAGCTTCCTCCACCTGCAAAATTTAAAATATTTCAGGTAAAATTTTGTTTCTCTGTGTAAAAAGCGTGTTACAGCACCACCTGCTGGACGGATGTCCCATTAAAAATTCAGACTGTTTCAGCTTTTGAGAAATTTGACTTTATAAAAATGCTTCTTAGTATCCTTATTAACCTCGAGGAATCCAATCATTTGCAGAAAAAAAAAAGATTTTTAGCAGAAAACAACATCACTGCTTATCAAACTCCAGGAAACTCCACAGATATAGAAGCAGAGAACACTGTGAATCCAGACTACAGTACCAGTTTGACTTTATTTAAATGATCAGGCCAGCACTGAAGAGAAAATTAGTTTCTTCTAGAGTTACTTAAATAAGTGCCAAAACTTTTAAACATTCAAAAATGAAAGTGTACAACCATTGATGGATGAAGGTGTTGATGTGCGCCGACTTCCACTTTCAACCTGAATTCAATTTTGCAGAAGAAAATAAAAAAAAAAATCAAATTTTCTCCACAAAAAAAAAAACAAAAACACATCCAGACTCTGTTGCTCCTTCATGATATGGATGTCGGTGAAGAACGTCTCAAAAACGATGCAGAGATGTCACCGTTAAATCTACAACCAGGCGTCCGGGTCCTTCTGGCTCAATAAAAATAAGTCTGGAGTATCGGTCAGTGTGCAGACCGGGTCATTACGATGCAACAAGGCGATTCCTGGGATCAGGCTGGAATGAGGAGGGAGAGCCGCTCGCAAAGAATAAGTCGCTTTTTGACCTTAAATAATTTAATAATTTTTTGCTCCTATCGTAAAGCCTCTCTGTTTTAAAAAAACAAACGTATACATCTATTCATATATCCACATTTTCTATAATCTCATCCGCCTCGGAACAGGTTGTTTAGTCTGTCCAGCTCCTTGCAGCTCTCCATCGTCATAAGCTCCGCCTTCTTCCGCATGCGGTCATCTCTGTAGACCTTCGCCGCGTAAAGCATGTCCGTTTCTGCACGAGAAAAAACAGCGTTAAGACGGCGAGAACGAAGGAGACGCTAAAGGACAAAGCGTCGGTTACTGACTCGTCTGTCTCTCCTTCCAGCAGGTGTTCCTGACGTTCGTCACGTAGTCTTCTTCTACGTTTTTCTCTATTTGCTGCAGAGCCGAGCCTTTAAACTCCGATTTGAAATCCCGGGTGACGTAGTAATCGACACGCAGGTTGTCCGTCTGCCTCTTCACGGTCTGACCCGTCGACCTGGAACAAGATGGAGGACAGCACAAAAATATTTAACTTATTAGTTTCCATGAATTAATACACTACGACATGTTAAAATGTATGTGCAAAGCATATTTTCTTAAACAGACAATAAAGATGCAAATCTGTCAGAGTCCAGCGAGTCGATTCCAACTTTTAGGGTCACGATTGAATTCAGAAACTATTTTTAATTCAGAAACCAAATTTTATATTGAAACGGTTTGGAGATTTAGTTTAAATTGTGTGACCGACAATAGGAGAAGATGATGCAAACAAATCTAACATTTACTTAAAACTATTTTAAAAGTTTCACAATTACATCAGTTTTTATAAAAACAAAATAGATTTAAGCATAAAACTCTGTAAGTTAAATTACCAGTATTAGGTTAGCTTAGCTGATACTACTACTAATAATAACAATAATATAATTTCTATAATTATATTTCTATATACAAATATATTATAATTTCCATAATATAATTTCTCAAAATTCTATTTTACTGGAACGTAAAAAATAAATTATTTCATAAATAAATATACAAAATATGTGAAATGAAAAATATGCTAAATGATTATTTCAACTCAACTTTGCTGAAATAATAATAATTGAAATATTGTTGTTTATTGCAAAAATTCTGGGACAATTTATCATCCAGCAAAATTTGTTTTCATGATTTGTGTTTCACTTCTTATCATCACTTTTATCATTATCTCAATAGTTGCACAAAATATCATAATGAAACTACGTCCATATGGCCCGCTCCAGCTTCTGCACTGGTTTGGTTCCTGTTTATTACAGCCATGCGTAGCACCTGATGAAATTGCACTTTTAGCCTATTTGGTTCTCTCCCAATACACAGAAACATTGCCATGTTGTTTTCTGTGACATTTTAAAAGTTAGATCATAAACCGGGCTGTGTGCAGACGTACGGTCTGGAGAAGAGGCTGTAAGGCGGAGGGGAAACCATCATCTGGCTCAGAATCGACACTAAAATCAGAACCACGATGGGCATCAGCTGGATGAACATCGAGAAGCCGCCCTGCAGAAAAACAGAGACGACATCTGTAAGATGGAGGCGATTCTGAGACGGAAACCAATCTGAAATGCATCGGCGTACGTCTCCTCGCTCCTCGGTCCTCTCCTGGCGGTAGTCGTTGTGATGGCTGTAGCTCGTCCTGCCGTTGGTGAACGTGTGGGCACTGGCTGCAGACAGAACGCCACAGCTGGGGTCAGAAACCTGCCGCCATGTTGTCCAGACAACAGCGGCTCTCTACGTTAGTGGAAAATATCTAACAACCATCCTGACAGAAATCATGAGGGAAACAGAAGATTTGTTTCTAGATTGGTAATAACCAGGGATGCACTGATATGGAAATCTGGGCTGATGCAATGTCTGATATTAAAGAGGCAGAATTATGTGTTTAACCATTTCATAGCACAATGATGGTACTATGTTATAGTACTAGGGTGTTAAAAATGCTGTGCGTGTTCATCAAACATGAGTTTAAAAACGTTTATTCTGTAATTACCACATATATTTTTGACTATGCAACTTAGAATCAGAAGATTACTGCAGAGTACAAGAAATAATAGATAAATGTTGATGAATTATTATTATCATAAACTTTTTCATAGTGGAACAGAGGACAAAAGCTATTAGGACGGGTCAGTGAAGGGAACACTGCAGGATGAACACCAAAGGTTGTTCAGAAATATGTTGAAATTCAGTTTGTAGCATCAACTCTAAAAATGGGCTGGGGGCTCATCAGGCTGGGCAGCATTTATCTGTATTAGTATGACTAAATGGTTAAAAACAAGCAGCGGCTGCTTAAATTTTCACTCCGTTTCAAAGTCTTGTTTGAAAAAAAAAAAAAAAAAAAAATCAACAGCCTCAGATTGACTTTCCTGAAATGCCCAGTGGATCTAATTAGCATCAAACCTGGATTAAAATTAACGGTGGGTTCAATGTTCAAATTAACGTCCAATAAGCAAAATAAGTATTAGATTGTAAAATTGGATATAAATTCAGGCATTAAGAGGTTAATGTTGCTGAACTGTGTTTCCATAGCAACGATCAGACTAATGGACTGCTGTCTTACAGGAGGGGAAGCCGCCGCCGAAGAACATGTTGAAGAGGTCTTCAGGCGTGATGTCGGCCTCGAAGCCCCGGTGGAAGTCGAAGCCGCCGCCGTGGGATTGGCTCGGGCTGCTGGGCTCCTCGCCGCCCGTCACGTCGTACTGCCGCCGCTTCGCCGGATTGCTCAGAACCGCATACGCATTTCCGATCTCTGAAGAAAGGAAAGCAACATATATCCAGCAGGTTAAAGGTTATGACACTACCTCGTCACCAAGAAGAAGAAGAAATCTGTTCCTTTTTCTGTCAGTTGTGAAATGACGATCGGGTGTTCAGTTTATCCTTCCACTTAACTTTCCACTTGGCTAAAGCTCAACAGTTGTCCCAATGATAAC
The DNA here is from genome assembly GCA_903067095.1 of Girardinus metallicus. Lineage (NCBI taxonomy): Eukaryota > Metazoa > Chordata > Actinopteri > Cyprinodontiformes > Poeciliidae > Girardinus > Girardinus metallicus. The sequence continues at coordinate 32,284 of CAEGAE010076956.1, forward strand.
ATTTCTACGTTAAAAGTAATATTTTTATTGGTCTGGTGTAACATTATAGTTTTCTCAGAATCAAAATTTTGGGTTTTTATTGTCTCCAAGTCATAATGACAAAAATAAACAGAAATAAACGCATAAAATGCGTTTATAAGTCTATATCTTTTAAGTTTCACTTTACAGTTTTATTATGAATCCATTTATCAGTAAAATGTTGAATTAAAAATGCATCGTTTTGCTCCAACTTTCCTACTAAACGTTATAATAATGTGTATTAAAGTAGACAAAAGCTGATCCGCATGTAGAAAACAAATGCAGCGGTTTCTCCAGCGCCATCTGGAGGCTGCAGTGAGTTACTTTTAAAGGCCTCCGTTGCTCCCGGTGCGTGGTTTTTGTCTGGGTGGAACTTGAGAGCGAGCTTCCTGTACGCCTTCTTCAGGTCGTCGTCTCCGGCTTCTTTGTTCACACCCAGAACCTCGTAATAATCCTTACAACGCTTTATTCTGCAGGACAGAAACATGGAGAGAAAGATCCAAAGGTCAGGCTTAAACCTCCGTGATCGTCTGCAGAACTCGGATGTTTCTCTGCCTTAATCGGTTATTTTCTGTGCTGCAGCAGAGAACAGCCGGAGGTTCTCACAAACACAGAAACACAACAATTACACCAACAGTGTCTTCACTCTTGCTTAATTACGGCTTTAATAGAATAATGACTTTATTTTTGTACTATTTTGACTTTTCCATATGACTTTATTCTCACATTATTACAGTTTTATCTTCGCATTACTACAAATTTATTCTCGTAATATTATGACTTTATTGTAATGGCTGGTTTCGTATTATCTTTACTTTATTTTTGTAACATTTTGATTTTGTTGTATTTTTTGCACTTTATTTTTGTAATATGTTAACTTTATTTTTATATTATTTTAAACTCTACATATTTATATATTTGGAGTTCATTTTTATATTATTTAAACATTATTTTGTATTATCTTATCTCTATTTGTATTATATAGGCTATATTTTCATATTATTTGGACTTTATTTTCATATTATTTAGACTATTTTAACTCTATATTTGTATTTTATTGACTTTATTTTCTTATTATTTTGACTTTGACTTTATTTTCATATTAAGTTTGGTCTAAATAATCTCGACTCATCTTGTTAAAGTTCAGGATTCTGTGTTTCCACCAGAGGTCTGTGAATAATCTGATTTATCTGGAGATGTTTTTTTTTATAAAACAGGATCCAGGTAACTGATGGATCCTCAAACTGAATCAGAAGATGCTTCAGCAGCTTTAGCACCTTCTTGTTTTGTTTTTTTCTTCTCAAAACAGATTTATTAAATCTTCCAGTGGAACTTTACAGAACAAACGTTATGAAATGAAACATGTATAAACCATCTATCACAGTTTTTTTAATGTTAGTTTCAGTCGCCTGGTTTCCACCGCTAGCGTCTCTCAGAGCTGCCTCACGGGAAGAGCCAAAGATAAACTGGTTCCCATGGCAACGGCTACACACACGCACACACACACACACACACACAGTCGGGGTTCAAGGTTCATATTAAAAGCATTTCTGCGCTGATCCTCCAGTCTCACCTGCGGACCCCCTCCACCTGCTCGTCTGTGAAGCTTTTGGAGTCGCCTCCCGCCGGTTCCTGACTCTGTCCTCCCGCCTGCGACGTTTCCGAGCGATCTTTGGGCCGCCGGCGAAACGCGTCGTTACCCGCAGAGCTCCCATTCCTCGTTAACGCGTCCAACAGCGCTGGAGAAAACCAGAGACAGGAAGAGTTCGGGTGAAATAAAATGAAACTTAGCATTCAGTGAGGCACAGAGCTTCAAAATGATCAAATGTTGACACAGATTTAATGGAAGAGTTAAAACTGGAAATCACTTTTAAACACAGGAACATGCTGGGTTTTTTCTCCTTTAATAATAAACACTTTCATTTAAACAAATATGCAAAAATAAGATAAAACAGGAGAACAGGAAGGGTGTAAATACTTTTCATCCCACTGAGCTGTAGAAACAGAAAAATGTTTTTCTGAAACTTTCAATCATTAATCAAATCAGTTTCTGTTTTACTGGAAGGTTTTATTTAAATAAAGAGGAACTGGTACATAAAATAAAATAAAGTGAAACAAATTGTCAACTTTGGGGCAAAGCAACAAAATAAATTATAATAGTTTGTTTTTTCTTTAATTCCTCCTGGAAATGGAAACATTCAAACTGTCTTTTTGTTCTTCGCTCATCTAAACCTGTAAAATCGTCCAGTCTAACCCACAGCACAGCAGCATGTTACAGTAACAGATTATTAGTGTAACATGTTGTCATGCAGACATTTGACCCACCTGTACATGTTTACCTGTGTTAGCCTGCCTGTTTTTCTGCCATGTGTCCCGGATTACCAAAGCTCAGTGGGCCAATCATTCAATTAAAGGATTGGCCTCCTTCCTGGCTAAAGCTAACCGCTAGTCTGCTGCCAAACCTGCTGGTTCTGAACTATGACCCTACTGTATCCGAAAGTGAAATTATATCTAAGCCCATTTTAATAAACCAACAGACTTTAGCCTCTGACCTGATGGATTGATTGGTAAATAAAAAATAAGAATTAGGTTGTTGCTGTGAAACTAAGCAGAGCTGAAGAGGATTGGAGCCACTGGAAAAACAAAACCTTTTTCTCTTAATTCTGAGAATATAAATCTGAATTAATGAGGAAAAGAGTCAAAATTATTAGGGGGGAAAAGTAACAATTTAGGCAGCGTAAAAAAAAAAATAAAAAATCAGCCGTAACAGGAAAGAAAAATCGGAATCAATAGGAGAAAAATCCACACTAATAAGATAAAAAGGTCAGCTTTTAAAAGTCAAAATTTAATTGAAAAAAAATCTTAAATGGAAAAAAAAGCACATTTATGCAAATACAAATCCATTTAAAAATGTTATTGATCCCAAAGGGAAATTAAATATAAAGTAAAAATTAATAGAAAAGTAGAAATTAATAAGGGAAAAGTCAGGATTATTAGGGGAAAACGTTCATAATAAATGGGGGTCAAAAGTCAGAATTCATGGGGAAAAACTCCCCAATAAAGAATAAAGATGGGTAGAAATGTTTCCCCCATCAAGTCAGAATTAACAAGAAAAAAGTCCAGTTTGAGATTAAGGTCAGAATCTCCGTTTTCAGTGACCCTAATCCTCCTCAGCATGACAGACATTAAAGTTGGAAAGTGAATTAAAACCGAGTTTAAATTGACCGTTTCCCTTTAAATTGAGCACAAGCTATGCTAGGCTAGGCCGAAAGCTCCGCTGGACGACTGGAATCTTCGTTACTAAATCTACCAGAGTCATAAAAGTAACTTTCTATCAGTTAAGGAACCCAAACGGATGTTTGTGATCATTGTAGTCCATCAGAGGGAGTTCTCACCGTGAATGGCGGTAGAGAACATTAGCTACATGCTAACAGCAGGTTGATTTAAACAGACACGGCGGACGGAGCTAAGCTAGCCTCCTCCCCGGCTAACCTCGCCTCACCTTTAGCTCTGTCGGTCGGGTACAGTTTCTCCGCTTTGCCGAGAAACTTCAAGGCTTTATCTTTGTCTCCTGCTTCCAGGGCTTTCGTGGCGATGTTGATACATTTCTCGGCTTCGTCTCTGTTCCCTTCCATCTTCTCTTTTTCCTCTTCCTCCTCCCCCAGCAGTCAGCTGATTAGCTCAAACCACGTGGTCACTGACAGGTAAACCGAGGCCGTGTTCTGACTATCTGTGCTACCTCGTCAGATTTACCTACCGTAGCACGGATAGATGACTACGTCCATCTGTCGGTGCTACCCGTCTAAAACTACTACCGCAATGCTCACAAACCGAAAACTATAGTTGTGTTCATGTTAAATATTATCAATTGGATAATAATCTTTGAGTGACGAGACCGAAGCTTATGACTTATGCTTAGCGTGTCATCGGAATAATTTATATACACCACAGAAATATCACTTCCTTCATCAGAATATCCTATCCGTTTTAAATTAAAAGTTATCGCAGTTGTATACACCAAACCTTTTAGAAAATATTTTAAATACAGGGGTGTTTGTAAGAATAAAACAGCATTGGACAAGGTAAACAAGTTTTTATTAAAATTAAATTAAACACAGACATCTACAAATGCAGATCACCGCAAACTTTTTAGCGCATTAACACGTTGTATGTCCGTTATCAAATGCAGCGCAGCCACCGAACTGCGCAGGTCACTGCGCACCTGAAATTATAGGATATGCTTAGTGTGCGGTAATACTGCACAGCTTCAATATCTCATAATGTCGCTACCAGCATGATCCCTTTAGCACACCAAGTACTGAATCTGTGGTTTGTCTTTATTGAGGACTGTTAACAGACAAGACATGAGAGCAACAATGAGCATCTCCATTAACTAACAGCCATTACACTGATTCTCTTTAACCTGCTTCAAAATAAATATTTACAACCTGACAAATTGTTCCACCTCAGCTCACAATCAATTATAGCAGCATTATTCTCTAAATGCTGCTAGCTTACCCAAACAAATATTTGATTTATTTCAAACAGGTCTTTAAAAACAAGCAATCTGTAGGACAGAAAAAAAAAATCATGTGTACATAACCAAGAACAAAATAATTAGCTTATGGAAGAACATTTATTTAGTCCTGTACCTTCTCTCAATTTAATGACTTGCTTATAGTGCCCTAATTATCAAAAAGTTGTAATTAAAACCATGTTATAATATTTATGTTCGATATACTGTGCTAAAGAGCTAAAATAAATTATATTACAATGGTAACAAGCCAACTCATAAGACAAGCAAATCTACAGATGCATAATAATAGTAAAAATGACATTTAAATAAGAATCGAACAGGTAACAGAATAATTACCAACTCTTTGCCAATGTACACCTGTAAATTCTTCTTAATCTGAGTTTGCCATTACTCTCAGGTCATCCTTACGTCTGATGTTTGACATTCAGTGTTATTGTCGCAGTTTAATGCCGTCAATAACACTGAATGTTATTGACGGTCCATCCATCCATCCATCCATCCATCCAATTGGTTTCCTTCTATCCTGGTTCCTTCCATCCATCCATCCATCCATCCATCCATCCAACCAGTTTCCATTCATCCATCCTGGTTCCTTCCATCCATGGTTATTGACTTTATCGCCAATGTTTAGCATTTGATATCCAGGATATTTAACATTGTCCCTGATTTTTTATTTTTTATGTTGAACATTATTGCCAAAGTTCATCTCCAGAAAGGTTTCCTTCTGAGTTAAACATTGGCGGTAAAGTAAAACATTCCAGATCAGTAAACATAAAGGACCATGTTCAGCACTGGAGATAAAATAAAAAAAATAGGGTTGGATGGATGGAAACAGGTTGGATGGATGGAAGGAACCAGGATGGATGAATGGAAACTGGTTGGATGGATGGATGGATGGATGAATGGATGGAAGGAACCAGGATAGATGGAAACCAATTGGATGGATGGATGGATGGATGGATGGATGGATGGATGGATGGAGGGAACCAGGTTGGATGGATGGAGGGAAGAAAGAAGCTGCTGAGTGGAGGACCGGAGAGAAGACGTGCTCTATATTTATTTTGGACATTTAAAATGTCTTCCGGTTCTAGTATCAAATGTTCATTAGAACTTAAAGTTCATTGATCTTTGAGAATGTCTTTTTGCATCATTATGCTATGGCCACTATATGGTTTGAAAACAATATTATCTTTTACGGCAATAACTTGTGGTACAATTTATTGTCCAGCAAAATTAATGTTGACGACAGTCACAATAACCTTTGCTGGATGATAAATTGTCCCAGAAGTTATTGACATACATGGTAAGGAGACCATTTTCAGCTAATACAGTGGCTATAGCATAACAATGCGAGAACACATTCTCAAAGATCAAACTTTAAAAACCCAACTGAGAAGAAAGAAGCTGCTGAGTGGAGGGCTGGAGGGAAGAAGTCCTCTTCATTCTCAAACTTTAAGGTCTAATGAACATTTAACACTGGAACTGGAAAACATCTAAAACATCCTAAAACAAACAGAAACTACGAAATAAAAGGAATTATGAAGTCTCTGGTCTCAACTACACCTCTGTTTGTTTAAAGAATAATTTTCTTTACAAAGCACCAGACCTTATTCATCCAGGTTTTGGTAGAAAGAAACAAATCATGCAAATGGAAACTGAGGTTGGGAAAACGACAACAGGAGGGGGGCAGGTTCCAGGTCAAACCCTTCAACGACTCAGAACGAAACCACTTTTCAAAAACTTACTTAAATAAACAGCAAAATACCTGCAGCATTCCTTAAGGAAGATTGCTAAGAAAGTTTCAAGTCAAAATGGAGAACAATCAGGAAGCGTCACCTGGGAAAGCTTCCAGGGTTTCCTCCAGACAACCTGCTGAGCCCGGAGGAAGAGCAGCTGGGGTCGTCCATCAGCAGTCTGCTGCGTGTTTGGATTAAAAAATGTTAAGTTACAGAAAGTCGGAGGTGCAGGATCAGGCATCAAAATTCAGAAATAACAGCATGTGAAGCAAAAGGGCAACCGATGGGTTCACAACTCCTCAGTCAGTTCAGTGCCTCAATAATAAACCTTTAGGTTAATCTGTCTTTACCATCACTGGTGTAGAAAAATCCCTATTTAAAATAACAATCCATAGCCTGGCGGGGGGCAAATGAAGCCTGGTGGCCCGCCAAGTTGATAAAACACCAGGAGAAACTCTGACTTCTGTCTATGACTCTGGTTGAAAGCTGGAACCCCTTCTATATCACCATCTCTAAAACAGGAACACTCTGTTTATATTTCTAAGCGATCTTTGGGCTGCTCTTGGTCCGATCCCTCACCTAGGACCCGTTTGCCCCGGCAGACTCGACCCAAATAGAGGCATGAAGCCTCCGACGGCTCCTAGGATCACTGGGACACTCAAACCCCTCCACCACGTTAAGGTGGCAGCCCACGGAGGGGAAAAAACAAAGCCAGAAACAGTTCCCTTCTCTGTCCTGAACTGATCTGGGGAGAGGCCAGAAGGTGGCGCTCTGGTGTTTCCAACTAAACAAGAAGTTTAGTTAGAAACTTTCTTAGTTACTCTTTTCTCCACAAAGCTACAGCTGGTCTGGCATTGATTGGCTGTGGTTGGTTCCTGGAAAATGGCGTTGACTGACATGATGCTGCCATCGCCCAACCGTTCTGCCTCTCCGTTTCACTTCCATGAACATGGAAAGTTCTCCGATCAATTGACCCGTTGTTGTGTCTCTGCTCCGTCTTCTCTCAGCTCCAGTCGGTCGTGGCAGATGGCTGCTGGTACTGAGCCCGGTTCTGGTTCTGCTGGAGGTTTCTTCCAGGGAGAGGGGAGTTCTTCCTCTCCACTGTCGCTACATGCATGCTCTGTATGAGGGACTGAAGTAAAGTCAACAACTCAACACAAGCGATTTGCGGTCGCCCCCTGCTGGTCAGGAGGAGTGAATGCTGCAAGTAATGACTCCATACAATCTGCTGGGTTTCATTTGGTACAAACCTTTTAAACTATTTTATAATTAACTGAACCTACTGAATTGTTAACTTGGATCAATAGTAATACGACTGAATTGGAATGCCTTGACAACATTGTTGTGAATTAACATTATAATTATAAGCTTTGACTGTTTTGGCATCTAGTTTTGGGGTTTTGAATGTTTTGGTATCTAGTGTTGGGGTTTTGAATGTTTTGGTATCTAGTTTTGGGGTTTAGAACTATTTTGTATTGGTTGTTGGGGTTTTTGTTTGGTTTTTATATTATTTATTGGTGGGGCTCATTTGTTAGTTTGAAAGTAAAATTTTATATATTGCCAATTCACAACAAATGTCGTCTCAATGCACTTTGAAATGATTTTAGTTAAATCACATGTACGCCAATTGCTAGTTCAATAAGCTCAGTTGATTATTAAAATAGTATAAAAAGTTTGTACCAAATGAAACCCAGCAGATTGTATGGAGTCATTACTTACAGCATTCACTCCTCCTGACCAGCAGGGGGCGACCGCAAATCGCTTGTGTTGAGTTGTTGACTTTACTTCAGTCCCTCATACAGAGCATGCATGTAGCGACAGTGGAGAAGAAGAACTCCCCTCTACCAGGAAGAAACCTCCAGCAGAACCAGAACCGGGCTCAGTACCAGCAGCCGTCTGCCACCACCGACTGGAGCTGAGAAAAGACGGAGCAGAGACACAACAACGGGTCAACTGATCGGAGAACTTTCCATGTTCATGGAAGTAAAAAGAAGAAGGAGAATAGTTGGGTGATGGCAGCATCATGTCAGCCAATGCCCTCCTCGAAGAAGAAACCACAGCCAATCAGAAAACCAGACCAAGTGTGGAATCTATGGAAAGAAAAATAACTGAGAAAACAAAAACAGATTAAACATATAATGTAGTAGAAACAGAAAATGACAAAAAGCAGCATAAATGCAGACAGATCACAATAAACCAGTATAATGTGGCGGATACAATGTACATATTTCACACCCGAATGTATGCTCTTATTGTGAAGGGGAGAAGGTGAGATGAGAAGACACCAACTGTTGTCCTTCAGTCTATTTTTGGTTTTGGTTGGAAGACATTGAGAATAAAACAAGACTCAAATTACTTTTTCGTCTTTTTCTGCTGACTTCCACAATAAGCCTTTTCAATGCCATAACCATGGTGACGCTAAAATGACGCAAAAACATATTCTCAAAAATCAATAGACATTAAAGTCTAACATTTAACACTGACATTGGAAGACATTTTAAATATCTCAAATAAATAAAACAAAATTAATTATGAAGTCTCTAAACAAAATTGTCAAATAAAAAAAAAAAAAAAAAATAGAAACAATGGCAAGATGAGGCCAAAGTACCAGATTGAAGACTTATCTAATTTTTGGTAAAAGAAAAAAAAAAAAGTTAAGCTGAAGTTGTTTTCTTCTGTCGGCCGATGGGGGGCGATGAAGGGCAAAATCCAAGGCCAGAAACCAGACGACACAGGAGGTTTCCTGCAGGACAACAGGACAGAAAGACAACAAGACAGTTGCAGGTTCAAGGTCAAACCCTTTAAAAACCCAGAAATCATAATTTTTCAAAAACACAAGTCCTCTTAAGTAACAGCAAAATACCTGCAGCATTTCTTGAGGAAGACTTCTGAGCCCAATGGCAATGGGTGGATGAAGACCTTTTCTGTTGGTCATTGTCAGGAGCAGTCAGGGAGTGGTTGGGTCATTTGAGGAGTTGGTCTTGTCGGTTTTTGTTGTCACTGCGATGTTATTTTTACTGCTAACCTCTTAGTAATCTTTACAACGGATTCCATACACATATTTGACTTAAGAATCTAAGTTTGGTTGGTTAGTTTTCACACCATTACCAGTAGGTAGGGTTCGTTTCCACACAAACCCGACCGAAGGGAAACCCAAGCCCTTTCCCGTCGGTAGGGTTCGTTTCCACACAAACCCGACCGAAGGGAAACCCAAGCCCTTTCCCGTCGGGAGGGTTCGTTTCCACACAAA
>CAEGAE010076963.1:0-11289 GCA_903067095.1 Girardinus metallicus
TACCAACCATCTAGACCCCTCAGGTCTTCTGGTTCTGGTCTGCTCTGCATCCCCAGAACCAGAACCAAACGAGGAGACGCAGCACTCAGCTTCTATGCACCACAAATCTGGAACAAACTTCCAGAAAACTGCAAAACAACTGAAACACTGAGTGCCTTTAAATCTCGACTAAAAACCCACCTGTTTAGAGTTGTATTTGAAACATAATCAATTACGAATTTAGTGATGGAACTTGACTTAATGTAATGTTTTGATTGTTGATTCTATGTTGTATGACTCTGTGTTTTTGTGTTCATCATGTATAGCACTTAAAAATAAAATTTGATTGATTGACTGATTGATTGATTGACTGATTCTGCTGAAAACATTTGAAAAACAGAATCATTGTGTCTTTGCAAATATGTTACTTTCTACTGGATACTTTTGGCAGCTACTTTGCAGCTAGTGAAACGAAGCAATCCTTGTTAATTCATGAGAAAACGCACCAAACAATTTCATGCAAAATAAACCCTATCGGTTTGTTTGTCTCTACAGAGAAAATGCGCCTCTTCGTTGTAGAAGTTTAACCGTTGGACAAATTGAACTATCTTTTTAAGCAGTGCTCAAAGGGTTTTTTTTTTTGTTTTGTTTTTTTTTGCTATTTTAATGTCTTCCCTTTGATTTCTTGTAAAGCACTGCGGATTGCCTTGTGTAGTAATGTGGGTAATCGTTTAACTTGCTTTAGTACTTTTTTATGAGCCTTGATATCTCCAGACTACTATGCTGGCTATGTTGGTAGGACATTAAATGTTAAGAAGTACTTCTCACAGGAACAGAAAAAAAAAAAAAAAAGGAGATTGTACCAACTTTTCAATTCGCAACGTTTATTTTCGTCGTATAATCTCTGGAGAAAAACTGGGGGGGAAAGAAAGCAGATGGAACTGAAAATGAAAACTTCTAAAAGTCTACTGGATTCCTAGATCTTTGAAAATTCTGTCAAATTAATGCAGTTCAACATTTTGTTTCTCAATAGCAAACATTGTTAAATGTTGAAATTAGACGTGTTTCTGTTTCACTCACCTAGTTTGGATTTCAGGGTGAATAACAGCTTTTAAAGCAGCTTATTCTTTTCAGCGAGGTGTGTTGAACTAGTGACACGTCTAAAATACACAATGGAGTGTGTCTCCAGGAGCGGTATAAGGAAACACTGCCTTATCTAATTGCAATAAAATAGCAGAGGCGCAAACAGAAGGTATGAATTTGTGAGCTTCATTACTGCTAACCAACATTAAAGAGGTTATCCCTTTTGTTTATGCAAGTCTTACAGCGGAAATACATTCTTAATTAAACGGTATATTCAAAAGGGAAACAGTTATTTTGCAAATTCTTCAACCTAGCATTGAAAGATTTATTGTTTCTTTGGCTTGCTGCACCTTTCTCTCAAAATGTGACTTGTTCAATGAGACTTTTGTAAATAATGGAAGAAATTCTATAAATGAAATTACACATTGCAATGAATTAAAACAAAAAAATGTCTATTTGTTGGATTAGAGATATAAATGTACAGTTTGTTGTTTTTTTTTTTTTTGAAAAAAGAAGCTACAATTACAGTAGACATAATGGCTTGAAAGAGGACTTCTGGTATACTGAAGGCTGTTTTTTTTTTACCATTCACATTTACCATAACCATTTAAAGCAGGATATATAAGAAAACTGGATAAAAGTGGCTATAAATATAAATGGGATTGACTAAAAATTCACTTAATTTCTGTGCATCATCATTCTCTCAAGCATTTAGCAACAAGAACATAACAACCCAAAATATTGCAGTACCTCAAATTGTTTGCTTGATGTGAACATTTTGTCACCCCATGTTTCGTTTGCGTTCGGATGTGTGCTCGGACAAAATTTTTAGTTTTTACAACTAAAAATTTACAGATTTTAGTTGTGAAAATACAACGTTCCATCAAAACCTGCAGAGTCTGCAGCGGCGTTGTTTTGGGGGGGGTTTGACACAGAGTTAAAAATTAGCGGGGAACACCAACACTCATCTGGAGAGCTTTCCAGATATGCTAAATGTTTGGAACGTTTAAAAAAAAAAAAAAAAAGTCTTTTTCTCACAGAGTTTAGTTTGCAGTCAGGATAGACGCTTAGCCCGGCCAAAGACTCGCTCGCTTTAACATTGGATCACGTTCAAAACGTGCAGCCAGATTAAGAAATGCCTGATCTATTTGGCTCCCTGTGTCCTTTGCAATTCCTCAGACAGTCCAAAAACACGACTGTTCAGTGAACTGGTTGCTCCAAGTTGACCTTAGCTGTGAGTTTGTCCCGTGTTAGTCATCGTTGCCCTGTGACGGACCGGTGACCTGTTCAGGGTGTACCCCACCACTTGCCCAATCCCCCTTTTACTATAGAATTGAGAATGAGCTGATCAAAGACCCATTTAGATAAATGACAGTTACAAATCACTAGAATGCTCCATGTTTCCCACTTTGATCATTTGTACCCACACATCCCTTTTTTATTGGGTTGATGTTTAAAGAATGAGACAAACACCGACTTAGTTTGGCTCTATTTATGGATTGCATAACAGATTGCTTGAACGCCGGTAAATAATTTTGCAGATTTCACTGAAGAATTTCTTCCTTTTGACCACAGCTGCACGAGTCCTATAAAAAGACGACCTAATAACCTTTTACTGTCCACCTGGCGAGTTCCCGCCATTAAATTTATAAACAACTGACGCTCTTGCCGCATTTTTAAAATTAAGAGTCCAGGCTCTTGCACGGTCAGCACAAACGTAAAATATTTTATACATTTTACTAGCTTATGGAGTAAAACGGCAACACGGCACTCCCCGAACAGATTATAGCTTACAGTCAGGTCAAAAAACACAATGTTTAAACTCGTTGACGCAAGTAACACAGCAAGCAGTATTCTGAGGAAACTGTAGTGTCATCATATAAAGCAGAACAGATTCTGCTTTATTTGTAAATCTTACATCAAAGCTTTTGATTTCAAGAAGAGCAACATATCAGGCATGTTCACTGAGCCCAAATAAAGGTTTATTTAATCACACAGCCTTTTTTAATGACATATTTCTACCACACTGAATAAGATTTTGTTTGTTATTGTACCCCCCACTCGCTCCTTTCAAAACAATGTGAGCGTCAGAGTAATTGAGTGATTATTATTTAATTTATTTATTTTTTGGGTAAGAACACGCTGTGTCAGTGGGCACACCTGTCAGAACTCCAGTCACCTCGATGGGATTGACTGGCATAACATTGTAAACTTAACAAAACTGTCTGTAATTTGCACTTTTTTGAGGGAGAATAATTTCAAGTCTTAAAATGTAACCCGTCACAGTTTATAGACGACGGTCTTTTTCCTTCTCGCAGAAAACGCGAGCGTCGACGTCCGGAGCGAGCAAACGGCGAGGTGAACCCGTTTCATATGTACAGGACGAGGGACGAGTCGGGGCAGAACCTCGACCGGTTACAGAACCGTTTGAATAATTTCAAGTATTAATATGTAACCTGTCACTGTTTTGCTTTCCATGAAGGAGAGGCAAAATGATACGATCACAACCGAATAAAACTACTGACAATTTCAATATTTCCTGGAACAAACACTGAGAATTTACATTGCTAAATGATTTATTGGCTAAAAAATAACAAATGGTTCTTAAGTAGGAGAAAGAGGATGAGCACATCTGAAAAGGACGGGTCACTGTAACACAATATTTGCTTTCTTTGCAGCAGTAGTAGTAGTTTTGTATCAACTGTGCATGGGGATCAACAGCTGAGCACGGTACAAATGCAGATGATCCTTTTATTTCTCGTATATTTTATTTTTATTGAGCATTTTCCCTTTTTTTTTGTTGTAAACAACAATATTCTCAAAGCAACAAACTGAGGACAGACAAACAAAACAGGCAGTTAAGACAGCCATCTAATTGGAAGGAAAATTAAATAAAACATTTCATCTGGTTCAGTTCAATATGGACATTGTGCATTGAATCCAACACTGATAGAGTGTAGTTAATTATTAAGAAAGTTTCTTTTTTCCATATATTCTAATATTGTTCACTTTTTTTCTCTGAGGGAAAAAGTCAGTCCCTCCATAACATCAAATTTAAGCATTATGCCCATCCATCCATTCACAGTTTCTCCTTTAACCATTTCATTCTTACGGCTGTTTTTCTTGCTGCCTGTAATATTTGCATCAGGTGTCTGTTCTGTTTCAACAGTCCAACTGGATTATTGCCTAGATAGAATACAGCTTTAACCTGATATTCAGTTTAATCGCCTAAATTACTTCTAGGGGGAAATCTTTGGGCATTCGCTAAAAATATGGAAACGGCAAACTAACGTATATCCACGTTTCCTCCAGCATTTACAATGCTTTGCATTTTCACTTAAAGTGGTTGCTATGGCTTTACAAATATTTGACTAGTCTTCCTCAGATGTATCCATTCTAGTCTTTCTCGCACTTAAGCTTGATGTTAAAATTTTGCGATTTGTGGTACCAAGTAAATCCTCAAAGTCGTTTTTTTATGTCTGTTTCCCTTTACATGCGTCGACAGATACGTTAAGAGGCCATCTTGTAGAGACGTCCCATGTCCCACACACCTGAAACTGCCTCAATGTCCTGCAGTCAAGCTCTATAGAGCAATGAGCTAATATTGAAGCCAGGTGTGCTGCAGCAGAGCGACGTCTACAAGTTGCGGGACACCGGCCCTTGAGGACTGGAGTTTGAGACCGCTGGCCAGGAGAAATATAAACTAAGTGTTACAAAGAGGCTTTTAAGGACAACAAAGTCAAATGTTAGCACACTTGGTTCAAAAGCTGGTTTAAGTCACATTCAAGTTTTAGTTCTTCTCACTTTTTAGGGCTGCTTCATCATGAACGGATGCAATTTTTTTTTTTTTTTTTTGCTCAAACATCACAGCAAAACACATCGCCTGTAACAGCATCTTCACTCTTTAGATGAACGCCATGCGGCTGTAACAGAGGAAACAAACACATTATGAAACAGCCTGATTCACTGCAAAGTAATACAAAGTAAGACTGGCAGTTTCGTACTGATCCAGAATCAGCAAACGGCGCAGCAGCACTTTTGTAAGTGAGGACTCTCATTCACAGCAGCTATTGTAAATGGCTTATATTTTGTTCTATAAACCAGGAATGGGCGAATCTCATCCAGTATGCAGCTCCATCAGCAGAAGTGAGGGGAAAGAGAAGGTAATTTTTTTGTAAAATAGATTCTTACTTAAGGATAAATAGGCCAGGTAGACAAAAAATAATAAATGAAAAAATAAAAACATCCAATGGGCCATTTATTTATTGTTTTTCTCCCCACAATCTTAGTTATGTTGCTGCATTGTTTGGAGCCGTAGGATTATTCATGAAAACGGAAAGCCCGGAAATCAATTCTATTCTCCATCATCAAGCAAAGCTGTCTTCTTGAGCATCAAAGGCAGAGAACAAAAAAACATATTTGAAATGAAATAGTGCAGCCTTTTCCCATCCTTCACAAATTCTGCAATGCTGATTTTTTTTTCTCTTTTCATCACGGTCTCTTTGTGCCTCTCTATTTTCTCCAAAATGCCATTTTCTCTCTTCCTCTTTTCTTTTTTTTTTTTTGCGCGCGTCCCCTGTGAACACGTGGGTTCAAGGCTTGAAGGCAGAAGCATTGTCTCCGCAACAAACGGCGAGGGCCACTACCGGTGTCAAGCCACCACAGTCCGATCTGTGTCAGACACGAGGCGGGGTTGGAGGTGACTGCTGCAGAACTTAATGGTTCAGCGGTGCCATTTTGGGAACATAAGCTGAAGAAAGTGAAAGGACGGCCTTTCTTTGCTCTCTTTTTAATGCTCCTCTCAATCTTGCCCAAGCTGTACTACTGACTGCTCCATTCTTCTGACCCCTTTTTATCACCTCTACACCTCTGCCACACCAGTTGCGTTTTTTTTTTTTTTTTCACTTTAGAAAAGGGTAAAATGTGTCTCCACGTTTGTGTAACTGTGCAATTTTTCATTTAACTTGCAGTGGGGGATACAAAGTGGTATTATATATATATATATATATATATATATATATATATGTATAGATATATATATATATATATATAGGTGTGTGTGTGTGTGTGTAAAGGCTTGATTTAGCTTGAGACTCATTTAAATTTCATCAACCAGTCACAGATACAACATCTTGCAAAGGTGTTCATCAGGAGTGGGAATTTTTTTTACCATCTCAAGATCCAATTTGATTCTGAATTTGGGGGCCATGAAGTGATTCAAAATAGATTTTTGATTCAAAATCAATATTCGTAATGATGTCTGCCTTGATCTATAGATGTGCAAAAGAATTCCAAGGAAAATCAACCGGAGTTTTATTAAAATTGATAGGAGCAGTATGCAAATACTCACATCAAAAAAAAAAAAAATAAATAAATAAGGCAAGTTTTTATTACTAGCACAAAAAGCAAATAGGTTATATAAAATGTTGAACTGAAGAAATCATAACGTATGAGGAGACAACAAAAGGCTGAAATAATAATAATATCAATAGAATAAAAGTTATTTTCTGATCAAGTTTACAATATCAAAAGATAAATAATATGGAATGCAGTATGATCAAATAAAAGTGTAAAATGTAGATAAAACATAGCTAAAATAGATAACACAGATAAAATATATTTATAATTTGGTAAACAGAGGAATCAATTATTAAAATAAAATTAAATGAGACTTTAGGCACCAACAGAAAATGTGAATGCAAATTTGATAAAGTAATAAAATAAAAATAATAATAATAATAAACATATACAGAGACCGGGAAGCTCTAATACCTACCAATTTAGGCCCACTTAAGAAAAACATCTCTGGTTTTGTAAAACTAAGAAAGCACTACTGTAATGATAAGCTTCAGTTTTTGCTTTTTTGGTCAAAGTAAAAAAAATAAATAAATAGATGCTATCTGTTGATGATACTTACCTTCTGTGAATTTTGTCCATGAACTGACAAGAAAGATGAAATGACAACGACTCAATCTTTTAACACTCGGCAAACTCCATTTTAAAACTCGAAGGCTGTCTTAAAAAAGTAAAAAATAAAAGGGAGCAGAATAGAAAATTGTGGCATAGCAGGATGACTGCTGGTAGTGTGAGAGCACCAAAACACACAGGCAGCACAGCTCTTTTTCTTTCGTATCGCAAAACAACCAACACATCCTCAGTTGCTCTGAGCCGCGGCTGAAAGTCGGGCGCTCCAAAAAGCCCACCAGCACGACCGTATAGCTTAGCTCTTAGCGCCTGCAGACCAAAAAGACGGGATCTGTAAATCCATTACTTCCTCCAACATGACTTGTATATGAGCATGTGAAAGCAAAGTGCTTTTCCCTTAACAAGCCACAAACCTTTCTTAAAGAGAGAGGGTAGATGGGTGAGGCCGTTATATGAAGCTTTTTTTTTTTGCTCTTACGGGGACAGCTCAGGTGTTTAAGTTGAAGTTTCTGTTATAAGCAGATAAAATTTTACCTTCAGTACAAAACTTTCTTAGCACCTTCACTTTGTATTTGTTGGACCCAGAGGCAGGAACTCGTAGGACAAGGCTTGCATGAACGTGTTGGCAAACGAATTGCCCTTTGGGGACCCGACAAAGCCAAGTTTGAATTGTATTGGATCTCGTTTCTAGTCTGAGAGGAACCGAGACCGGAGCAGACCTCTGCTGAATTAAAGAACCCTGCAATCTCAAAGATTTTAAAGACGTTTGTGTGAATCATATTTTATGAGCCTTTGAACCTTCGTATTTCGATCCGAGTGGTTTAAAGTCCGCACTTAGATCTCAAAATGTGAAGCGCTTCCATGTGGGAAATCTGTCTGATGTAAAAGTGAAGTGGTATGAGTATAAATTCAGCAATTTAAGCAAATCCAGGTTTTTTTCTTTTTTTTTTTTTTTTTTTTGCTACCATGCTTCTATAATATGTAGTTTGGTGCTTTGATCAGAACAACTTTACAAGTTGTACTTATGAACCATTGGGACATTTTTTTTAAAACTGGAGTGAAGGAGTGGAAGTACGTTAAGAGATCACCCCTTCTCTCCCATTAGGTTAAAGCTAATGGGAACCATTAGCTTTAGCACATCACCATCTAATCTGAGTTTATCTCAAATAAAGATTCAAAGTGAGGTTAATATGACAGGTAAGATATTAACTTCTCATAACCTTTTATTACTGGAACATTTGTTTAAAAAAAACCTAAAACTTTCACTAATGTTATAGGAAGATTAAATAGGTAGAAAAATTATGATAAAGATGCCAGTAATGATTGGATAAAGAAGCAAAAAAAAATAAAAAATTCTAAAGGCCAAAGTTCAAAACATAAAATCAACAGAAGCAGAAAGAGACGACAATAAACTTAATTTGGGTTGCTGAGTAAAGGAGAGATCAAATAACACTTGCATTTCTTTTGGAAAGACTTTACTTATGTTCATAATAGAGAACATTGAAAGAGGTTTCTTCTCTGGTTTTGTTGTTAGTGACCATCAAATTTCTAACAGAAAAGCCAATATCGCAGAGAAACTGATATTTTCCTTTAACCCAAACAGGTGATGTTTTTTGTTGTTTTTTTTGCTTTTTTTATTTTCTTACAAGATCTTTAGCATTTAGGTGCGAGAAAAAGGAACATGGACGCACACAACAAAGCACAGCGATGTAAGCACGCCGTGTAGCGCAGACCTGCCTCTGTGTGTGCACACACCCACGCCCACATCCACAGCACTTCCGCCACCCTCTCTAAAACCAAAGCGTCGACTCGGTCTGGGCAGCATGCAGCGCAACGCGCTACGGCGCCAAGTTCGCCGAAGACAATCAGTCAGCGATCCGGAATCTGTGGCCACTTCCGTATTTCTTCCCTTTACCCTCCAGTGTCCTGAATGTTTAGACTGTTTGGCATCAAATGCATACATGAATACGAATGAGGGAGATCTAAGAAAATCTGCTAATCATACACACACACACACACACGCACTCCCGCACACACACAGGTGCAACCTACAAAACATGAGGGTGGAAACGCTGCTGGATGTCGTCAGAAGCTACTCATCTGAGAAGTGACAGACAACAGCAGAGCCTCGTTTTGCTTGCTTTCTTTCCCACTGTAAAGTTCCAGTTTTGGACAGTTTGGCCAAACTGATCATCAGGTACTTTGCAGTTAGAAAATGATCATGTGACTACAAACCTCATGTAAAAACAAACTTCCCTTAATGGCTTCTTTTCTGCTTGATCATAAAGCTACTAAAAAGTGCAGCTCAAACTTTATCGCACGTGTGCAAATCAGCTTTTGTGAGATAAATCTACTGAGACTTCTTGCAAATCAGAAGTAAAAAAAAAAAATCTTCAATAACTGCACAGCAGTTTTCAATGCAGGGTATGCTTAAAATGCATATTTATTCATTGATTTTGATCATTCTAAAGTTGTCCACTGTATTATTGGAACATTCAAATGCAAACAAGAAGATGGAAGGTGGACAAAAGAAATAAAATAAAGAAACTTAAAAAAAAAGTACAACCATAGCGCTGCAGGGCAAGAAATCCAGACAAAGGCTAAATTTGTGGCTGTGAAATGATAAAATGTAAAATAAAAAAATTAAAAATCTAAAAAATCAATGGGTATGAATAGTTTTTGAGGCGGTGCGTTCTGACTTTAAAAAGCCCTTAACTTCATCAGATTATTTCCAAGAAATTAATTATCACGTTTTTTGTTGTTGTTTTGTTTTTTTTTTAAACAAGGTCAAAGTAGAAACTAACAAATTTGAAAACAGATCTCAGAAAGGCTGAAGGCACTCTGGCAACAAGCTTCCCCCTCAACAGTATTCATGGAAACACTCCACATTTATGCGTTTTTAATTTTCTGATGAAAAACCATTTTGCCGTTCGCCTAAGTGCCTCTGCGCTCCCGTCCTCTTCTCGGTTTCTCTTATGGCTCCTAAAGGCATCCTTTATTTCAGTTAAACATTGTAGCTTCCTAAAACGTTCAGAGCTAAATTGAATCACTTTCAAATCATTAATTTACTTCAAGAGGCGGCATTGAAGTAGATGAATGTGTTCCTTTTTACCCGATCGCGCAAGTATCGGGTTTGAGGGGCGACCGCTTTATTCTGGTTTAAGTGCCACCATGCGCATTCACAGATAGATGCTCGACTAGTAATCCAGCGAGCAAAACATTAAAACACTTTATTAAGCTCAAGTAGATAATTCCAATTTTCCAACTTCAAGAAAGCTGAAGATGCTACGGATTTTCTATCCATCCAACTTTTCTGTTTGGGTCCTTTGGATGAGTTTTTAAATCAGCCGGCAAGGACTCATCCTTGCAAAGCTGTTAGCGGATGCACTTAAAGAAAACAGCCGCCTTAAAGACACTTTACCAGGATAGATGTGCTACAGACAATGCTCTTCCTTCCACACTTTGCCTTGTTGTTTATTTGAGCTAGCTAGAGCTTTTCCTTGTTTGTGTTACACATAGTCAAGCTTTGGGTTTGGTTTACATGTCCTTTGCAAACACCCCCAGTCTGTGCCTCATTCAGCCTCCTGTTTCTGAGACAATTATTAAAAAAAAAAATAATCCACTTCAAAAGATTTTTGTGTAAATATTAATATGTTGGAAGGAGAGCCCTGTCAAGCATGTGTACCATCTATTTTTGTGTCAGGCTGCCTGAGAAAATTGGGTTGTGTGTGAAGCCTTCATTGACAGTCAAGTATTTGGCTACATTTTGACATTGTGAACTAGGGAAATAAGCGTAAAAGGAAAAAAAAGAAAAGCCACACAATATCAAGCACTTTGAGGGTTAGACATGATTTGTAATGACTGCGCTGAACCTACTTAGAAAGTGAGAAAAAATAGCTTCTCATATTTGAATTCTATGAGAGGAAGAGGGAATCATTTGAGTTGCCCTATTATTTGAAAAGTCTTATTAGTCTGAATTTGGAAAAAATGTTCTTTTATTTTCTTTCACATTTTCTCCAATATGATTTTATATATGTATATAGGTTTCAGTCTAGACTCTGTTTTCCCAGCACAATTTCAAACAAGAATAAAAATAAAATAAAATAAAAAAAACAGCTTAACCATAAACTTCAAACATATTGCATTCAGAAATAGAAAAATTATAAGTGTTAATGAGTTTAGACATGGCTGCTCACCTAATCAGATAAGCAGTCAAATGATCCCAAGTCTCATGTTTAACGTGTTTCTCAGTGAACACAGAAAATATGAGAAAAAAGTGTCCTGGTCATGTTTTTATATATA
>CAEGAE010076965.1:0-26863 GCA_903067095.1 Girardinus metallicus
ACCGATACGCAGATCGGTAGGCAATTTGGGGTTAAGTGCCTTGCCCAAGGGCACATCGACATGGGGCAGGAGGAAGCCGGAATTGAACCTACAACCTTCCGATCACAAGACAACTACTCTTCCCACAGAGCCACAGTCGCCCCTCAAATTGTAATACAATACAATCTGAATTCAACACAAATCTTTTCATATCAAAAATGCAGATCTACAACTTATTGAGGCCTTCTTGAGTCCAAATTTCTAAACTTGTAAGATGTTTATTTTAGAGCCTTTTAAGCTACCAAAAGGTTTATTCTATTTTTTGTTGCATTGTTCTCTTCTAGAGACATATAGAGATTGTACAAAGCCTTTTTCAATTCCTATTGCAAGTCGCAGCAGCTTTCTGCACCATCAGACAGTTTTTCAGTTCTGCACGCATCCTTGGGTTGTGACAGATCGGCGTACGAAAGCTAAAGGAAAATGAGACAACTTTCATTTTTCTCCTTTCTGCTGTGAATATGGCCCCATTTAACAATTTATCTATACTGAAAGAGCAAAAGCACAGAATATGGTGATATATATGTACAGATCCAGAAGCATGTTTCTTTTAACATGCTGTTTCTGGTTTTTTCAGCTTCAGTCGCAGGCAGGAAATGCTTGCACACTCCTCCTGTGTACGGCAACCACACAGTTGTGGCAAAAATTTGCTGCATCTTCACCCCTTTTTGAATCATAAATGTGTTTCCTCTTATCAAATACACATTTTTCTAAGCACTACTATACAGCGTGGTAGTGCTTACAGAGTGGCAGAACTTTCCTTAAACGTTATTGTTTTTTATTTTTTTTTATGGAGATGCAAAAATGACATTTCTCAGGCCTTCTACACATCAAATGGAAAGATTTCCTCTCAAAATAACCTCAAAAACCAATCAAATAAAATGCTATGATAGCTGTGGTATACTGTCAGCACCTCTAGCAGTTAGTTCCCTGAAGAAGTACTTTGCTTGCTACAGTATATTTTTAGCTTGTATTGCTAATGGTAGTTAGCATTTCATTAAACTATTTCAACTGGATTTTGGACTTGGGATTTGGAATGTGGGAACTCTGGATTTAATGTAATTTCAAGTTCAACCATAGAAGGTAAATAAAACTAAAACATATTTGATCTATGTTTGCCATTTGCTTTGATTTGTTACTGCTAGTGCTTTGAACTGAACGTTTTGGATGGAACATCATCCCTGTCCTCATTAACCTAACTATTTTTGAACATTAACATTTTATGCTGCATTTGCACTTACTATGCACATTTTTGGGACAAGCTAGAATAATAAAACTTGCTTCAAAGTAGACATTAAGAAGACTTTGTACTTCTGAAAAACGATGATGCATGGGTCCACTCTGCAGATCTTGTTATAACCATTTCCACAGTTTTCTCTCCTGTATCTGTCTCTGTTTCTGCTAAACTTTAAATCTAAGCTGAAGAAGTTAATGACTGAGACGATATTGTGAAATGGGTCAAAGAAAAAGCAAGCTGCAACTGTTTTGAGAGACTCTTTAGCCTAGCATGATAGTAGCCATGCTCTGGATTCCCCTTTTAAAATTTGAATGTCACATTATCTGCTCCCAGACTACAGGTGCTGCATCCATTTTTATTGAAATGTAATATAGCGGTGCACCGATTGCAGTTTTTTGGCCGATCACCAATTGCCTATCTTTAAAAAGAGAAACACTGGGTTTGAAAACATTGCAATTTGAAAAGTGTGGGAATACACAAATTATAATGATTTCAGTTCTTGAATTGGTAATTTTGATTCAATTTGGGAAGAAGTTAGTTTTACCTGTATGTATTGATGTTGTTGAGGGCCACTAATGTTCTAAGTCCACAGAGCTGTATCCCAGAGTCTTCCAGATCCAAACAGAAACTCCTGCCCTCAGCTCCACCCACCCTGAGAGCATTTTGTACTGTGAACACATCTGGCGGGTTGAGGGGAATGCCCCGAAATGTTAGGAGTTCAGGGAGATTAGATGCCAGATGAATCAGCATTTTGGCACTGGTGTCCTTCCCACTCTCTTGGTGCGTGAAACCTGCTTCATAGACGTAGTTGCACGCCTCCAGGATCTGAGCTGAATTCAAATCCCCAAAGCAAAGACCTTCTAGGTGTTTCATCACCAAAGCCTGCTTACTGGCAACCATGTCCCTGAAGACTGTTTCCGAGTATGAATGAAGACTCTGTAGCTCTGTCCTGTTGTGGAACAGGAGGCCTGCAGCGATCCGCTGCGTCAGCTCCATCTCCTCCCTCTGAGGTTTCCGTCGGCCTTTTGCACCCATCTGAAAAGGCAGGGTCTGGAGAAAGGAATGGTCTGTCACAGTCCTGGGTAGAGACAAACATTGAACTGGGTGAGGGAAATGAAGAAACAGAACTGAAGGTTCTGTTTACCCACAGTTGAGGCCTGCAGGTAACAAATTTTTATATTTATGACCAGCTGAATACCAGAGTTCCTTGTTACCTTGACAAAGACAAATGGACAGCAGCCATGTAACTCTGAAGGAAAGGACTAGCCCACAACAGGATCCTATTTTCACATTCATCAGACATTTGTGGGTTTAATCCTTTTTCTTTGTTCTCTTCCTTCTCTACTTCTTCCATCCCATTTTCATGAGTCCTTTTCATGAGGGACTGAGAAAGTAGCAGGCCCGTCCTCAAGCTGAAGGCTCTGAGTTTGGTGGAGACAGTTCGTCCTTTGGGAACAACAGATGAGTTGGATTTCACCCCCTCCCAGGCTATAGAGCAAAGCTGGGACAGCAACTCTGTTCTGTTGGTGTCCTGGCAAACATTCTCCTCATCCAGTTTCTTCTGTCCCTTCGTCTTCCTTGCTCTTTGGCTACCAGAACCAGCGCACGCTACCGCTCTGGGCCTTGTGCGATTATTTTTCTGTACTCTTCTCCCCTGAAAATTGTTAGAAATGTCTGTATTTTCCACGGGTTCAACTGTGTTTGTTTTATCTGCCTCAAGAAGTGACTCTGTGCTTCCTCTGTCTTTTTCCATTTTCAAGCAGAGCACCTTATGACAGAGTGCAGTTAAAGTTCTTGGTAAGGCATCCTCACTTTTGCACTGTTCTAAAGCTGTGCACATCAAGTGGCAGAGACCCGGGTTCCAGCAGAGGAGATTCAGGTAGCTGCTGCTTTTTAAGAAGTCCAAAGCAGATTCCCTAAGTTCAGGATTGGAGAAGTATTGGGAAACGTACGTCTCCACATTCGCTGGAGTGAAGCCGCAGACTTCCAGAAAGCAGTCCGCGCGGCGCAGCAACTGGCTAGCCATCCCTCTTGGGCGGGTGGCGAGGAGGAGCGTGCAGCCTGGAAGCAGGACCCTCTGAAGAATGCTGGAAAACAGCTGCTTCACTGTGAAGGCCTGGGCTTTGCTGTCTTTTTGCAGTGAGGCTACCAACTCCTTCTTCTGAGTCTGGAGCAGAATTTCGTAGTGCCGCAGCTCATCAAATCCATCAAAAATAATAAGCACCCGTTTGGGAGCTGCGAGGATCTGAGCGAAAACTCCTTCAGGATCCATGCAGTGTGGCGCGAAAGAGGACTGACTGAGCAGCAGCGTCTGGAGGCTGTGGACAGGCTCTGTTAAAGCAAGCTGTTTGCCGTCTAATAGAAAGACAAAGTCAAACTGAGGGATGCAGTCTTTGGACCAGTCGAGACACAGCTTCTTGATCACAGTTGTTTTCCCCATGCCAGCATTGCCAAATAGCACGTTGTAGCGTTTCCCATTCAGGCTGTCAAAGATCTGAAAAAGACAAACATACATTCACTTAGTCAAAGGAACAAACCAGTACTCAGCTGCAGCTGGCCATATGACTCATCGCATAGTCTGTATTTATAGGTAGCGACCTAAAGTTCACAAAAAGGTAGGGGTATACCTGCACCTCTAACGAGTTGTTTTATTGCTTCATGCTCAATTGGTCTTAAAATTTAGATTCAGGTCTCCTTGTTACATTAGACTTCCATCAAACGGTGTTGATGGACGTTTTCTTGGACAATGAGAGTGCCTCATTCATCACTGAATTTATCATTTGATCCACATAAAGCCAACAACAATTTAGCCCTTGTTTTCTTCCATTTCAGGTGTTAATGATGGCTCCCCTAAAGGGCTCTGCCTGGTTGGGTCGAAGTGCCGCGCTCCGTTCTCATTGTCACAATTGCATGAGTTGCACAACTTTTCGTCCCTCTCTGGATGCAAAGTTATTGTGTGATTGGTCAGAATTTGGTTGTGTTTGTTTATATGAAAAACATTCGGACAACTCAACTTCCAGGAACAGTGTTTTTGGCCAGAGAGCAGGATTGATAGTTTTAAGGAGAAATTGCCGGAGGGTGTGGAAAAGTAAAAATGAGATGTTGTAGCTCGTCAGTCCTTATTTCCTCCTCCTCCAAACTTGTAAATAGTACTTCCTTTCTGTATTGCAAGTGTGGGGCGTGCCCCCTGGGAGGGTGGAGGGGTGGGGGGTCGGGGGGAGGTGGGTTCCACTCATTGGTTGTGCCCTTGAGGGCAACCTCAAGGGTTGTGCCCTTGAGGTTGTGCCCTCATTGGTTGTGCCCTATTGTGCCCAATGAGGTTGTGCCCTCATTGAGCACAACCAATGAGTGGACCGCCTGGATTGGTTGCTTTGTAAACACCAGCCATTGGCGTCTCAAGTAGCATTCCACCATCCAGCACAGCAAGATGCATTTTCTTTAGAATATTTAAAATATGCTCAATGAAAAAATATGAGAGTAGGCAAATTTTCCAATCATTTGGAATTATGTTCCACAGTAAAATCTGCTATGTGCTATGTGCGAATGTGTGAGAGTAGGCTGAATCCCACTGCATTTACTTACTTACTTCATTTTTTTAAGCCATAACTTCCATCTCCTAAATGAATTTTTTTTTCGTCATGGTCACAATTCGCAAGTTTTTTTTTGTTTTTTTTTCCTAAATTACTAGTCTATGAAAGAAACACGCTTACCTGACTCTGCCCTATGAAGCTCTTTTGGCGGTCTATATCTCCAGTTATGATGAGCTCCTTGTCCAGACATCTATTTGTGTTTTTCCCAGAGCGAGCGATCTCTCTCTGTCTCACGCTCACGTTCACATAATGGGCGTTCAGCCTCAGACCTGCCTCCATATACTGGCAAGCCTGACTCGTGTGTAGTTTTGACTGCTGGATGTAGTCCCTCACAGCCTCTGTAGAGGAAAAACAAGTGACGCAAATACGAGTTTACTCAATAAGGCATAATAATTGTAGGGAACAATGAGAGGAAGTTGCAAAAGCAGACTTACGGGTGATTTCCACAACCACAGGGGACTTTGGCGACTCCTTACATGGGGATACCTCTGAAATGAGAAAAGTCATGTTGTTTTTATGTTGTAGAAAGGCAAAAATGTACCCAGCATGGACTGTGGTCTGAGAAACACACTCAAGTTTACCGTTTGTGGGGGACGGAGGAGCTGCAGTGGGGGACGTGACTTTGCTGGCTGTGTCCGACATGGAACCTGGCTGAAATGAACTCATCAGAAACGGCGCCACTGCACCGTCCGCTACAAGCACAAGAGAAAAATTACACAGACCAATGAATATCTAGACATAGGCACGTGAATGTCTCAATACCCCAAGATTAAGAAAAAGCAATGCTCACCTGGAGAGAGCGGTGGAACCTGGCGCTTGGGGGTCGGGGAGGGATTAGGAACTAATAGAAAACAAGATTGGAGAAGGCAACGGTTATTCACTGCAAACAGCTACCTAACATTCATCTAACAAATTTGAGACAGCTAAAGACAAAAATATGTTAAAAACATCCACATCTGATTTAGCCATTTTAGTACATGAGTATGCTTTTGAAATAAATTCAAGTTTGCTGAGTTTAGCTAGCTGTGTATTTAGGGTCTTCATGATTTTCTACCGTGATTGTTGTGTATTTAACCCAAGTTGGGAAACTTGTCGTCCTACTGACAAGTTTCCCATAGCACGCTGCTTCCATCGCCATTGTATACAGTGTGTTTAGGTTGATGTGCATTACAATCTTTCCGCTACATAGTATTTTGCATTTAGCCCACAAAGTTCATTGTTGGACTCTTTTTCTCAGATTTGTTGAGTGCTGCATGAATATGTGTCTTGTCAACATTCTCGGGTCAATGGCTGCTTCTCTGATCAATGTTCTACTGCCTATCAAAAGAGGCTTGAGCATGTCTTGGTAGTAGTACTCTTTCTGTTTTGGGATGATAGACTGAACTGTATTCTGTGAGATATCGCTGCTTTAAACTTCTCCAAAGCTTTAATCCTCACCTGTCTGCTGTGTTTCTGGGCCTGCATGAGGCCGTTTGCCCTCTAATTTTCACTAGCAATCTTCTGACGCCTTTTACAGATGAACTGTATTTATAATGACATTAAATTACACTTGCTATTGAGTAGGTAACTTCTGAAAGTAAATGTTTGGAAAGGACTTTATTTATTTAAGGGCGTAGCAGTACAAAGGGCTAATAAGTATATGCGTACGACACAGTTTTCCATTTATACATTTTCTTCTACTTCACAACTGTGCACTGCTTTGTTCTGGTCTATTACACAAAACCCGAATTACATAAGTTCTTTATGTATTGTTGTCACATGACAAAGTGTGAAAAAAGTTTGAATGGTGTGAATGCTTGGGCAGTGCCTGGCAGGTGAATTGAATAATGTTGCTCTACTTGAATGACGTTTTGCTGGGAAATCATAAAAGGGTGTGGGTTTGTTATTATGAAGCATTCAATTGGAACATGATCTAATGTTGTTTCTGACTTCTTACATTGCAAATGATCCAAATAAAAAAACAGCAATCTGTAGTGATAAAGATCTCAACATTTTTTGCATACGTTCTACTAATTTCTAATAATCAGTTGTGAAAATCATAGCAAATATGTGAATATTGTCTTTAGGCCTTAATATTTGCAGCCCTCTGTAACTCTCTGACCCAACTTTCAGAAACTCTGATCCAGAGGCTCCATTGTTAAAATCCCAGCAATAGGGGCTCAAGGATATCTTCGTATGTTTTTTGTCCACATCCTGGCTGGTCAGAAGTGCTTAGGCTACAAATTAGAGACCTATAAATGGGTCCATGATGTTGACAATAATGTTCCGGCTGACCGGTTTAATTCTGTGTTTGAGGATCACAGCAATATGTGAGCAAAATTCACTGCAAACTCTTTACAGCCAGTATTGTTTGTCTACAACTAAAACTGAACACCATAAACTTAACTATTGGACCTTCCATGCAGGATTATTTCATAGATTTACTCACCGAAGATGTACGTTGGAGTAGCAGCTGTGTTCTGGAGTGGGAGCCCAATAAGCGGAGGAGGAGAGGACGATAGCTGGACCACCTTATAAGCAGAGGGGTCTGGGATTGCGATGAACTGAATGGGAATGGAATTAGCTGACTGAGGTGGGAATACGAGAAGGTTGCCTGGAGGAGTGGTGGGAAGGCATCCCACAGACTCTGCTGGAACTGACACTGCTTCAGCACCTGCAAAACAACACCAGGTGACATTCGTATTGTTTCGTACGAACAGGTCTTGTTCAGTGTGGGAGGGCAGAAAGCATCCCCAGACTGCAGACTTACTACAGGTGCACTGTGATCAGATAAAGTCGTCTTTATAAGCTTGAGGGATATAGAAGCAAAAGTCCATTAACACCTAAAACTGTTGACATCATGGTAACACGTACAACCAAAATAACATAGAGGAAGTTGAGCAGTGGAAGAGTTATTCTTTTGATTTATCACATTAAAGATCACAAAATAAACTTCCTTTTTCTTTGTCTTCAGCCCCAAGTCACATATGGGCAAGTAGAAGTCCTTTAAACCTTTAGTGTCTCAGATAAACAACATGCACCTGCTTCGCAAAATAGTATGTGAAATCCAGGTCACATCAGGTTTCATATGTACATTCCAAAAAAGGTGTGATAGAAACAGTTTTAGTTTTTTTTGCCTGTGTTGCATGGCTTATATCCATTCACTTAAATTCATGTTGTTTCCTTCAAACGTATTTCAGTTGCTATGAGAAACTCACCATGAATGGCAGGTGGCTCAGCAGTTTCTTCCTGGGTTTTTGGCGGTTCTGTAAAAAACAGGGGGGTTAGTCAGCTGCAGACTAACGAAACAAATTTCCAAATAAATTGTAAGGATGACTGGTGGTACCTGAATTGCCTTTTGTAGTAGTTTGGTATCACTTATTTACATAAGATCAAGTGATAGGTCTTTAAGAAAATTATTTTTAGCTTAAAACAGAAATCACTCAAAAAAGAGGTTCAGCAGAGATAAACTGAGGCAGACAACAGTAAACCAGGAACATGTACAAAACTCCAACACCATCTGGAATTATGTCATTTCCAGAAATGACATAATTCCAGTTTAACATGTTCATATCCACGGGATAGGCTGCAGGTGTTAAATAGCAGCCAAACTTTTGTGTTTACTTCTAGAGTAGACTGAGGAGTCTCAGTCTAAGAGGTGTATTTATACAGCTGACAAGATCAACCAGCATAACTTCATTTATTTTTTATGCTTAAGAATACTAAGCAACAGTCTCTTGAGAAAGACTTTAATACTTGTTAATAGCGTAGATATTAACATTTAAAGTTTGACTTGTTTTGAAATTGCTAAAATCAGCTAAAAAAAGGCTGGCTAACTACTAGCTGTTAGCCTTTCACCATGAGAATTTCTTCACTTCGCAAACTATGATATGAGGTTTGCTAAATTGTAAAGTATTTCTGATGATAAACTAAAGTCATACAATGCAAATTCAAACATTCTGAATTTTATTTTTAACTGTTTTAGCTGAAAAATAGTGCTTGGTGACCTTGCAAGCTGCTACCAGCGATGCAAGCTGAATTTTTTAAGCACTGTAACAACACCTTCAATATAAAAAGTAATGCAGGGACTAGTGTACACTACAGATGAAATACATGTAAACTGTCAACAGGAAAAGTATATAATTTTTGCATAAAATGATTTCAGGCTCAAAACTATGAATCAGCCTGGATTTAAATTAGCTATCCTGTATCTAAAAAGCACGTTATTTTCATTCATTATGACCAGATAGAGAGATCATTCTACCTGGTGACCGTGATTTTATGGTTATTTTTTTTTTACAACTCATTAAGTTTTATAACTAGTTAGAAAGTAGGTCAAGTCATTATATCATACTGTGATATAATGACTTAGAGGCCATAGAACGGGAAAGTTTGATACTTAGTAGTGCAGTTTTATCCTATTATCAACCAAAAGAAGGGCAGAAGGCCTACTGGCAGAAAAAAATATGGTTGTTGTCCAACTTATTCGTAATAAAGTAATCAGAAATTTGGAATGATCTAACTGACTGTATAGGTGACACTGATTAGAAATAAAACATTCAGATAGAGGTAGGGTGTCACTATGTGCAATGAGTTGATTTATTTGACTGTGCGCATGTTTAAGTGGACATTTCTCAACGGACAAAGAATCGCAGGGAGCCAACAAAATCTGTCACCTGTTGCTTTTCGCCTTTTCGCTCTGGAGTCTCTGGAGTTTCCATTGGTGCACTGTGTAGACAGGGCATCTGGAAGTGAGAGATTTAAGATGATTTATCTAGCAAACAGTACAGATGGGCATGCTGAACAGCCAAACGTAAGCTCCCTTAACCTCTCTGTCTTTTACTCTTAGGTTTTATTTTGGCCGTTGGCTTCCTCTGCTCTCTCTGCTCATTGTGGTTAGCGGTATCAGAGCCCTCCAGGGCCACAGCAGTGTCACCTGCAGAGCACATAAGGGGAAGTGTGAAAGTCACCGAAGCGGTTAGCCGACGCAGTAGACAGAAACGGCTGTTTTTGTCATGCCTTTTCAGTGGGGATCTGAAGACAAAGGCTAATAAATGTATCGTTTCTAGAGAATTAGGAAAACTCAAAACGGGAATTGGCACAAGGGGTTAAGCAGTGGCCAGAAACACAACTGAAAGATAATAACCCACACAAAAATAATGATAAAAAAATTATATTCCTTATGAGTGAAGAAAAAGACCCCATGGCAGTGTCCATAAATTACTCAAAATGACTATAAATAGTGAAATAAAGTTAGTATCATAGATTGTCTAAACACATCATAAGAGTTAATGACTTAATTCTTTTTTGGGGGCTTTTTATTTATTTATTTTTTAAATATATAAGACAACAAAATAACCAAAATAGATGCTCACTGTTTTGGATGATATCACCAAAGCAGTCAGGCCCCAGATCATGACTGAAAAGCACATTTGGATCCAGCTGAGAAGCTGCAAATAAATAATTAATAGAATCATTTTCAAAAATTGGGCAAAATTGATAAAGTAAACCACAAAGCTTCAACTTTCACTACTTACCTAAATAGTCATCATCCCACAATAGGTCTGATATATAACCTGAAATTATAATTTTGATAATGAGCATTTTAATGTATAAAGGAGGAGGTTTATTGTAAAGCACTAGCAGAAAAAAAATCAAAACTACAAACCCAAATCCAACAGGCCCGAGGAGTCCTGGTCGTATTCTTGCATCTTGGCATCTAACAACCAAAACACACAAGAAGTAAGAAAAACACAAACGCTGATGAGTATGTCTACCAATTAAAAACATTACGAAAGGCGCTTTACCAGACAAGATTGGCTGAGCACATTTGCTCACATTAACTATTTCTGGATGACATTATATCAGATGTAATTCTCTGTATGATTTACTCACTTTATTGAGAAAACCAGTTCTGCTAACCATCACCAACCAGTGGAACGGGTCTCTTTCTTTCTATCTTTAAGAACGGCCATATTGATAAGTAAGAAATGTTTCCAACAGGAAATAACTAAAGACATACTGAAGCCTCTTCACAAAAAAGTGCGATGCAATTTATGCACATTCTCATCCTTTAGATAAAGTGTCCTTTAGTCCTCCAAAAGAAATGTATTAACTCAGCTTATTATCTGCAATACGGACAAATCTGAACACCTCAATAAGAATTTTTAATGCATTAACATTAATTTCTTACAAACCCATTTCTAAGGATTTGCAACCACAGTGAGGGTCATTATCCAGATATGGAGAAAATATGGAACAGTGGTGGGCCTTCCCAGCAGTCGCCGTGGAACCTCCCTACATTACTAAGTCATTTCTTTTACACATGCATTATATGTGACTTCATTGGTAATGAAGTGGTCAATGAAGGACAGACTGAAAAGAAAAAGACTGTGAATCCCCCTTTGGACACTAAAGGATGTTTGGAAAGTCAGCAGGGAATAAAAGAGGAGGCCGGAGCACAAAGCAGGAAATTGCAAGTAATGACGGGATTCAGGAAAGTACCGACGGGATTCAGGAAAGTACTAAAATTAAAATAAATGCATCAGTATTTTTCAATACCAATACATTTTCAATTGTGTCCTACATGCCTAAAATTGTACTGTGTTAAGGCTGCGCTGAAGATCCACCCAGCTGAAATTTGAAAGGCAAATTCTTGATTTTATTGATAAATGAAGAGCGAAAACAATGTCTAACTCTGGTCAAGAAATATTTGGAAGCAGAAACTCACCCCAACTTCAAGAGACCTTGATTATCTACGAACACGACCTGTGCCCTTATAGGTGTTTGTTTGAAAATATCCAGATGCACCTATTGGAAATCAAATCCAGCCTCCCGGGTGTTTTTTTTTTTCCCATTCCCGTTTATCTCGGTCTCACCTTGAGCTTTGCCTTTCGATTTAGCCAGTACAAAGCCAAACCACACCCATACTTTGTTATAAAGATCACACAGAAGAAGGTGATCTTTGAAACTTGGATAAAAGACTACATTACCTGCCAGCACAGGTAAGCTATAAAATGCCAGTCTCAACTAGTCAGTGCCTGATCTATATCGAAACCAAAAAAAATATTATGGAAAAAAAAAATCCCAGGCAAAACAATGGCCTTGCATACATAGTGACGGATCAGAGGAGAGTCATTTTGTTTGGTTTTAAGAATATTTTTGGCACTAGTCACCTTTATTTAATAGCAATCAGGCAGAGAGAGGGCAGAGAAAGGAAGTTGGGGACATCTGGAAGATATGTGCCAAAGGAAACGAGGACGGCTGAGTTGAGATCTGTAACCTCTAACCACTGTACCACACGTCGCCCTAGAGGACACCCATTTTAACATCAAAATAACAGCTGCAACGGAAAATGATCATTCTTCTTCAAATGAATGCAAAGACGACATTCAAGTGGTCAAACTTGAATTTTGTGGTGAAATTTTGGACACACTTCATCAAACTGTCTGAGGTTCTCATCATCTTCACCAAACTGCATAACTGACCTTTTAATATTGGCTAAAAGATGTTGTCTTGTAAGGCAATATGCTTTCTTCAACGTCCAATGCATGATGACACATATAGTTTACCCAGAATTCACTGGTAGATATAGAACTCGTGAAGTTACCGCTGTTATGCTTTAAAAAAAGGCTCATCCTGAAATTGTGACTTATCTTCTATTGAAGCTGTAATTTGAAAGCTGCACAAACATTTCGTTAACAGACATAATAAAATAATGAGTCCTCTCTTAAACTTCCCCACCATCACAGACATTTTTGTCCCTTTCATGGACAGCAGTCATCCTGAAAATGTAAACACAGAAACTTCCCTCTGATTGGAATAAGCAAAGCTTTGCTGCTCCTCCTTTTTAAAGAATGATTTATAAAAGTTTCTGACCTTGTGCCAACAGTCACTAGTCATTAAACAAGAACAGAGGATGAAAATGGACTGGGAATAAAACCATTATAAGGTGGAGCCTCCACATATGGAACCACTTCACCAAAGAGTCACTTTGCACCCCTGGAGCTTTATATTGATCTGATTTTTCACAACCAATAAGTCAATAGTAAAAATATACAGAAATGCATTTGTTAGGCATTCTTTTAATTGTTTTCTGCTTTTAATAGAGGGTTTGAAAGTGGGGGCAGATCATTTTGTGATCAGTCTTGCCACCAGTGCCAAGGTACTGGAGGAGCCTTGAGCTAACTCATACCTGACAAGGCTAACGTTTCATATTCACTTTAACAACAGGCCATTCAAAGTAATTTTTTTTTTAATTCTACCCATATTCTGTAAGAAAATGTGTTTTTATGACTCCAATAAATAACTATACATTTATAGTTATAAATGCATAGTTATATTTGGTTGCTACTGTTGCCCTTAAACTATTAAATGGCATTGCATGGGTGTAAAACATGAGGTCATGGCCTAACAAAGAGACACAATGTAGGCAACAACTTCTAACTTTGCTCACATTTATAAATTAACATGAGACAGTGAGGTCAGAAAAAAGTATTTGTGGCGTTGAAGAAATGTAGGCAGTACAGACGTGTCACATTTTTTCTTTTTCCATTAAATCTCAACCTGTTTTGGTCTTCATGTCCAGCAACCCAGAGACGTCATTGGCAGAGATGTTGTTCATCAAAAGCAAGGGGTTTTACCTGACAGCCTAGCTAAGCTGATAAATGGCTCTGAATTTAGCATCACGTTTGTTTACTCACATGTGTCAAAAGCAGGATGTGAAAATCAGGCCTTATTTATATCTCCCTCTGCCTTCTGGTAGTCTTCTCATTGATTCGCGTGAAATATTATTTTTAAATCAAAGAATATGTGCATGTTTATCCAATTTTGGGACTCGCATATAGTTTTTAAAACTTGCGTAGCGCTTAAAACCCGCTGCCAGTGTATGAAGAGCTACACATTAACTCCAAATGTGGGTTTACAGATTGTTGAACAGACAGTGAATAATTTAAGGGCTAAAGCAGCATCCTTTTGCTCATATTTGGCATGCGCCTGCAGAAAGAGAAGAGCTGAATTCTTAAAGGGAAAGTCCAAAACTTTCTGTGCACTCTCAACAGACAGGAAACGCGCAAGTTTGCGACCCCCATGCTGTAGCTTTGCCTTGACTGTGTTGTAACTAGAACACATAAATGTTCTGTGAATTCCTATGATCTTTTATCGTCCAGCAATTAAATTGTGTTTGCTTCTTCACATGCCAGAGTGAGAGTTTGATTACATACATGCGCAATAGAGTCCGCCTTTTAGTGCGTCTGAATTTAAAGTTAAACAGGCTTAATAATAAAATACATGATGGGTAAAGCATTTAGTTCAGATCATTTAGGATTATTCAAGGTTTAAAAAAAAAAATCTTCTGAAACTAATGTGATTATTATAATCACCAAATGGCTTAAGTTACGCAAAATTATTTTCCTCTATACTACCCCCAAAAATTAACATAAAATATTTACGTGTAAATATCCGTCAGTATGCATAAGCATGTTGAAAAAGCGCACCCCACCTGCCCCGTCATATGGAGGACAGATGATTTACCTGTCGCGTCTCTCTGGATGCTGCTCAGGTCCTCTGAACTCTCTGCTGTATCTTGCTGCATTGTCTTCTATATTGTGGCATATTTCATGCTACACATCACATCAAACGCTCCAGACAGCCTGTCCTCGGATGACCCGCAGCACCACTGCGTAAATGCGCAGCAGCATCTCGCAGTTGTGTGGTTTTTGCTTTCGCTTTGACCAGGACGCCAAGCTGAGGGGCTTGGTTTGTACCACCGTGGGCTCACATGCCTGCACCTGCATAACCATACTTTCGTTTTTATGTCTCAGACCAGAGGCAACAGAATTCAAAAAATAAATAATAGCTCTCTAGAAAGAAAAACATGGTGCAGCTATACTTTAATTTGCCATTCAAAACAGGTTTAATCAGCACTGAGCCTAATGAACCTGAGGGAAAAAACAAACAAAGCTGCCACATCTCCCTCTGTCGATTAACTGTACACAGTGCTGTGAGAAAACATTAGTCCTCTTACACACTTCTTCTGTTTATTTTTTTCCACACTCCATCAAACAAACTTTAAGACAAAGATAACCGAGGACAATAACAGGTAGCGTTCAGATTATCGTCTTTATTTATTAAAGTTGCAACTTAATTATTTGCCCTCCTGTGTTAAACATTCATTGTAAATAAATTTTGGGTTTAATTTCAGTGGCTTGGCTTGATCACCTGTGCGATCGGGAGAATTGTAAAAGCACAAGTCAAGCCAAAAGTTCACATTATTCCCCAAATCTGTAGAGAAAGTCAAGTCATTGTTGTCCTTTATTCTGGAAAGACTTACAAATCCTTTTTTTTTTAAGGGACTCTAGCAAAAATACAGTGAGACACTGCATTCCAGAACAAAGACATCATCACAATGGCAGCTAAAAACTGTGGGGGAAGTACAGCAGGAAATCATGCAGGATAAGATGGCTATCGCTATTCGTTGTTATGGTCAAACACACCTTGGCTTTGTGGTAGAACAGTGTTCTAAAACTAACCAGGAAGTCTACCACTAAATGGCTGAAAAAATGTTAACTGGAATAATGAAGATCTTGGATTGGCCGAGTCAATGTCTGAATTACATCCACTTAAGATGATGTGGAATGACCTTGAAAAAGACAGCTCCTGCTCAAAATCCCTCCAACATGGCTGAAAACAATTCTGAAGGGAAGTTAATAGAAACTCCTCAAGCGTGTAAAACATCCACTGTCAGCTACCACAAAGCAGGCATTACTATGAATTGGGTTGCTAACTATTTTTCTGATAATACCTGTTATTTACAAAGGCTATAAAAACTATATCCCTATCCCCTGGCCGTTTTACCCATTTTATTGCTTTTAAAAATCAGCCGTTATCAAATTTGGCTTAGGTGACAAAAAATACAATAACACATTTAATGTGAAAGTGAAAACTTTCACATTAAAAAACAAATATGTAATGTGAAATATGTGATTGCATAAACATTCACTCCATTGACACCGACTGACCCAATCAGTCAGTGCCAGTAGGGTAAAGGAGATCACCAAAATGCAGTGACTGTATCTCACATCATTCTAGTATAAAGACACCTGAGAAAAATCTGAGAAAAGGTTATTGAAAAGTGTTATTCAAGGTATGGATACCCTGTTATTCAGGGTATCCATACCCTGAATAACAGGGTAATAGCCAGGTTATGGATACCCAGGGTATCCATAGCCAGGGTATGGCTACTAATCATAAATGACTGTCTCCTTTCTTCTCGATACAGTGGTGCCAATGTTTGAACTCCTAAGATCTTATTTCTAACAAGAAATCCTATACAAGGCAACAAAACTCACTGTTCATCTGACCTAAAATTACACTAAGGGCAGGTGTAACGCAGAGAGTACCTGCCCTGCTTGCTCACCAATGAAAACAAATTGCTATAGGTGTTGCGCAACCCAAACTAATACCAGTCCACCATTAGCAGTGTCCTTTTTGACTCTTTTGTAGTAGAAGCTCTTTATGTTTACAACAGTGCTGTAAACATTTTTATCATTTATTTATGTACAACAAAATGTGCAATTGCGAATGCATAAAACCATAGCAGGAGACTTAAGGGAAAGATGAACGTATCCACATTGCTGAGTTGCATGCCAGAAATATCTGACGAGCCAAAACTATTTGGACTTGGTCCCCTGCAAAAACCTGGTTTAGTGATAAGTATGAATAGGTTTTACAAAACCCAGCTTTGCTATGGTTAAAATCTAAGAGTTGATCTGCTGCGCTTTTTTTTTTTTTACTGTCCTCAGAAGGCCTTTCCTGATATACCTCTGGCTTTGATAAAACCTTGCAGTACTTCTCTGCAATCATTTCATTCAGAAAGTTTGCTATGAATCACAGAGTATCCAAGTGCTGAATAAAAATGAAAGAGATCTAATGAATCATAGCCCAACACCCACGGACACAAGATGAAACTGAAAGTAAGCCCTACCGTCCCCACAAAGGCGTTCACCAAAATAAAATGCCTGGCAGTTTAACATGTCAACAGGAGGCAGACTTTCGGTTCTAGATAAAAGAAGGGGGGGAATGGAAAGTACCTATATGTCCAAGAGGAGAAAAAAAAAAGCTCTCCAACTTTCTTAGTACTAGAATATTATTGCTGCTTTTTTATATGAAAAACACCTGGTTTTTCACATAAATAAGATAAACAGGACAGAGAATAGAGGATTACAGGACTTAGCCATACAAATACTGGAATGTTAAAGTCGACGCTACTTTTTTCAGGATTCGAAACGTTGAAACTCTCAGCTGACCCAGTTACCCTTCTAGACTAATTTGAGCCCAAATATTTCAAATGATGATGATAAACAAACTTACCGCAATGTAAATCCGTCTTTTCTTGGAATTCTCTATCTTGGTCTACGTTATACATTTCTGCATCTTCTAAATAATCTGTTAATCCTTCTGTGTGACTATAATGAGAGGTATCTTGCAGAACAGTTCGGCTGTTTTCAGGCACATCTGAACGGAGCAGGTCCCTGAAAGTGGTTTCAGGCAGTCCTGACTGTGTTCCACATTGTTGATATGGTGCGTCTGCTGTAAAACAGAACAGGTCATACACTTTGTCTGCCATCTTGCCGACTGGACACCGAACATCAAATTGACCCTCCAGCATTTGGGTGATGTGTAACCCCTCTGTTGCTTTGCAGGCTTCAACAGGTGAGGCGTTTCTTGTTGCTCCGAGGATCCTGAAATCGTCCGTGTTGAACACAGCAACTCCGTTGAGGGTAGAGAAGTGAAGCCCTTCTTGTTCTGACCTGCCTGCATCTGTGTCACACGCAAAGCTTAGCCCTTCACACTCAACATCGCCAACGCAGGTGCCAAGCGAACTGCCAGCGTCTGCGAGCCCCATTTCCTTCTCAATGTCCAAACCGATACTCTGGGCTTCACCCTGTAGCATCATCCTGTCGCTTATTGAACAGCCGCTTGGCTCACAGGGCAGCAAGGTCTGCAACATCCCTCTCCCTCTGTCCCAGTTCTGCCACAGAGGAACAGCTATTCTCCTGGCTGATTCTGCTACCTGCTGTAACCACACCTCCTCGCTTTCCTCATTCCCCTTGTTTATGCTTTCTTTATCACTAGGAGGCTCACTGCTTGCACCGCTCAGCAGTTCTGCTTTTTCATCACTGGATCTGAGAGTGCAGTCATACACTGATGGTGAGGAAAGAGGGTCTTGATTCAAGTAGGACATGTCCATTAGAACTTCTTCCAATAATTCCTGCACTTCCTCCTGATTTCTCTGATGAATTTCATGTTGGAGCCACTTGTTCTTTTCCATGTTAAATATTGTGTTGTTTTGTTCCTCTATTAATGAGACCGATTCAGTTTGTTCCACATTGTGGTCACTAACAAGAGATTTCGATCCGCCTGTCCTCACTTGGCTCGTCGGTTCTTGGTTGAGGTCCAATTGCGCCACGGATCCTAGACAATTTAAGTCCTCATCCAGCTCGACATATCCTGGTTTGCTCGTGAATGTAGGCACAATCCCGTCATTGAGCCAGTGGAGATTCAAACTGCTCCTGTATGCCTCCGAGATGATCCCCTCTTCCACCAGACCCTCCAGCAGAGCGTGAACCTCGCCGGGCAGGGCCACGGTAAGAACCGACTTCACCTGGTTCAGGACCTCGGCGAACTGAGCCATGATGTGGACACCGGCTGCCAAGGCATCCAGCTACAGTTAATGAGATGCCATCTGATCAAGATGATAGATTTCATATGTATTTTTTTTTTAAAGAGACACTGCTTTTGTCCAGGAGGCGTTTCAAATCGAGTGGGGTGGTGTTTGGTGGTTGGAGTGGGAGGTCTGCTTCAGAACCGACAGTGATGCATGAACCAGACTAGAGGTGGCAACGTCATACGCGGTATTATTAGCAGTTGGAAGTGAAATTTTGTAAAGCTTGCACAACTCCGAAGTCAGGAGCTATTTCTCATTTACTTCGTGTAAAGTTTATTTAGTTTTTGCTTTATAAAAAAAAATTCTAAATGACTTGAATCGGAAT
Source organism: Girardinus metallicus (assembly GCA_903067095.1). Lineage (NCBI taxonomy): Eukaryota > Metazoa > Chordata > Actinopteri > Cyprinodontiformes > Poeciliidae > Girardinus > Girardinus metallicus. Next base: position 18,894 of record CAEGAE010076965.1, read on the forward strand.
TCGTTTCAGAAATATTTCTGATATTTTACAGTTATTTTTGTCATTTAAAAATAAAAGGCCAAAAACAGATATTCTTTGGTGCAGAAGGACATTAAATACTGAAATCATCACAGTAGTTTATTATTTGCCTGATTCAGTACTATTTCTTCCAGCCAGGGACTTTCACACAATGCAAGAGGATGTAGTCTGAGGCAACACTTCCTTTAAATATTCAATCTCCAGACATAACCTGCTATTTAAGCTGTGGGTTTTATACACATATTTGTCAATAATTCCACATAGACATTTATTTACTCTCAAGCGCGCTTGCATGATCTGGTCAACACAATAGGTTTTGCAACCAAGTTTCGACAGAAGAATGCATGCAAATCAACTGCTATAATCTCCTTGAGGGACTGGAACTGGTTTGGCTAAATGTTACAGGCAATAATGACTCATAAAAAAATATTTAGTGCTCTCCAGCCAAACCTTTTGCTCCATGTGTTTAGTATATTTAGAGACTCAATAAAAAGAGTTAATTTGCTGTGGCGTTGGTACAGCAAATTCTGTTTTATGTATTGGCACCCATAAATAAAACAAAAACCCAGTGTGCTAGTATATTAAAAATGACATATAAATTCAACTTTGCTTTGACACTACAAAACAGAACCTAACAGCATAATCTTTAATTTAGTATTTTAGATCAACACCAAAAATTTGGCATCTGTTTCTTATCTGTAACTCCTTCAGGAGTTACAGATAAGATTCCCTCAGGAGTCTTATTCAACTCCTGAGGGAATAAAAAACAAGAGGTTTTTACACCACAAACCTCTTGCTTCATGTGTTCTTTCAAGACTTTTTATAGATTCTGAATTTCACCATAAGGGAAAATATCAAATATCATTATGCTTTTATGCAAATTATTCCATTATCCTTTCAAAAGGTTTTCAAAGTAGATAAGCAATGTTGAAGGATGCTGTCCTTTGAAAATTTAACAGGAGATGAAATTCAGTGATGGCATGTTCTCTATGTAAACCGATTATTTTAAAAATAAATAAATAAATAAAACAAGAAAAAAAATAAACTTTTCTAATAGAGAACCAGGCCAGTGCAATTTAAAACAATGCTTTTAAAAAGTTTTTAAACCTTTGGTACACATCCCAATAACAGACCTAGGGTACATGACTAGTCAGAACCATAGCAGAAAACATAACATCTACCTCAACGGTGCTCCAATTTTAGTATTTAGAGTAAAAACGTTTGTTGTAAGCAGTCATTCACCAATGCTTTAGAGAAATGAGAGACTGCCCTCACCATGGAGCGCTTTTAAATCCCTGTGTAGGGTGTTAGTTTGTTGGTTCTCCAAGCTACTGCTCCCACATATTTTTATTTTTTTTTACCATCACAATTCTTCACTTTTGGAATTAGGCTGATGATGAACATTTCAAAATCACAATGATATTTTGGGGTGACGATTGTGTTATGTAACGATGCCAAAATTTTGGGTTGTGTCATTTCTTTACTTCAACTTTCTACCGCATTCTTGGTTGCCTGATGATTACAAAAGAATATCAAAAAAATGAAAACGATTAAATAAATGTGCACAAGCTGCTGAAACAGTATCAATCAAATTTTACATCACCGATTTTTGAATTGGAAACTTATTCCTCATGTTTACATGACAAACATGTCGGAAACCAATTGTGTCCTTACGGCGACAGGCCAATGTACACGTTGAATCACTGTGACCAAGGCTCAAATTGTTTTGTTTATGTTGTAGGTGGGGAGGTTTCACATGTGTTTTTCAATAAACTCTGGAGGAACTACATCTACTCAGCAAATGAGGACGTAGTCTCCTCCTCACACTGACACACATGCACACAAAAAGAGTGTGTTAAAATGAGAGTTGGGACGACTTTTAGCATGGAAAGTATTTTCCATGCTTTTAGTACTTGTAAAAGAAATGGGAAACTATCTCTTTTACTTAGAAAGTTTGACTCTATAAGAAGTCAAACTGAGAAATAGAAAGATTAGACTTGTATTTCGCAAACCAGTTCAGTTTAAAAAAAAAAAAAGCTTTATTCTTTTAAAGCTGTTGAATTTGTTGTTAATCATAGAAAACTGAGTAGCTGCAACCAAATGAGGAAGGTATCTGTGTTCAGTACAATGAGCCACTGATATGAAAATAACTTGTGTCGTCTGAGGTGAGGAACAAGTAGAAAAGTGAAATGTAACAATATGCTGACATTTAAAGTCTATTCTTTACAAAGTCAGTCTGAGAACAAACCTAGCACTGATTTTGTATTCACTACCTCCTTTCATATAATTCAGACGTCTGCCGCTTGCTTTATTATGGTAACTGTAGATTCAATTTAATTTATAACCACATTTATAGGCTTTACCCTTAAGAAACATGACCTCACATGCTCATCTGCCGTTAGAATGACCTACTTACTGCATACAATGTCGATGAGAACAAACAAGACAATCCTTAATCTTCTCTTTAGCAGGAAACAGTTTCATAGGCTGTTTCAGAGTGGCAACCACAAGACAGAAAGAATTAACTCTAACAATCTTTAAGTGACTGTGCAGAGATTAAAAACGAACAAAACACGCAAGGCAGTTATTTTCCTTGAGCCCATCTAATATCTTTTTTTTTAAAATCCATTTTATATTATGTAGTTTGAATAAAGAGCCACAGGATTTCTATGCCATTAGTATTTATTTGCAAGACCTATAGCAATTCTGACAAATACGACAAGAATGTTTTGACAAAATTAACCTTAACCAATTTAAAACAAAATTTTACTTTCGAGGAGCTTACAGCAAGTTTCAGAACAATCACTCAGGTTTTGTCCAACTACTGAAACGAGCTGCTAGATGACAAAGTACAAACTCTGTTAAGTGGCTAATCACGCAATCATAAGCTAGTCTGTTTTAAAAAGAAGAATTATTTAGCAGATTTGCGGTCTGAATAGCTCAAGTCAAATGAAATGTTTCACTTACGTCATGGGCTTTGAAGTTTGTTCTGTGTAATAACCAGCCAGACCTACAAATTATGCAACACTGGAGGCTCTCGACACATTTCTCCAAAACGGGGAAAAAATTTATGGAAGAAACAACAAGTAAGTGGATGTATTTAAGAAATAACTATCTGTAAGTATTGACAATATTTGTACTTGTTAAAAAACTGAAATGGTTAAACTTAGGATTTTTTTTTAAGAATCACAAAGAACTTCAGATTTTCCTTCACCACCAAGAACCCTCCTTTACAGGCCCACCTGAATGAGACACATGTATAAACCAGTGTGAAAGGGGCCCATTTTTACACTAGTTGTGATTTAAGCAATAATTTGTGCTTAAATCACAATTGTGATTATTTAAAATCTAAAATATTAACAATCAATAAAAACAAAAAACAACATGTAACCTTTTTTGTGAAGATTCCCATTCTTAGTATGATCATTAGGCAAAGATTCTTTTGAGATTTATCTTTTTGGGACAAGCTTTATTTCTTTATCAAAAAGTGGAAATGCATTCAGTTAGTATTCATGCAAAGTTGTTTGCCGGATTTGTGCTTTTACGTAACATATCTGTGTTTTAATTGGAGGAAGGAGAGCACAATCAGGTCGGATCAAATCTATACACACGAATCAAAGTTTCTGACAATAAAAATAAGAAAAGTCTTTTATTGAGAATAGCTCAGACTAAAACCGCAGCTATAGTGTCAGAAGCGTTCTTGTGTGTGTTTGTTCTCCGGGTCTCTACCACGCTCTTGTGATCTGCTTCGGTCTTGGGTGTCATGTTGCATTCTGCACATCGGTCGCTCTGTTGTAGCAGTAGTCCTGGATACCTGACAGAAGAAAGAGAAAATGCTTCAGACAAATCTGCTGAGGTAGACAAGCCCCAGTTAATTCCATAGAATTGGTTTTATGCTGAACCTAAAGTTATTCAATTTTCATTAAACTTTTTTTTTCTTCCTCTTTAGTAGACTGCTTCCCATTTTTTAAAGTGAATACTTCTTCTTTCAATAGATCTAATCAGGAATTAGACCAACCTAACAAACAAGTCATCAAAAAAAAAAAAAAAAATAAAAGGGACTTTACTAGAAAAGGGAATTTGACCAAGTGTATGTCAAACTCCCCCACTTCTAAAGAATGAAAAAGACACTGAATTATGAAAGAAATGGAATATGGGAAATAAAAGTGAACTCACTTTGCACAATCCCTCGGTAGACTTCAGCTGCAGGAGAGTCGGGGGCTTCTTGGAGGAAAGATTTGCCCTCATCGCAGCTCCGTCCGATCCTCGGGTCAAGTGGCACCTTGCCTAAAAGAGGTAGATTAAGGTCTGCGCACATTTTCTCTGCACCGCCGCTGGAGGGGGGAAAGATCTGCGAAGTGTTCTGTAAGAGAGGAAAAAAAAAACAAAAGCATAATCTGGATTTTAAACTACAAAGCTTCAATCCTACATTACACATTTGGTCTCCAGGCATTAATAATTATTATAAAAACCGACCGTGATATTTGCAGTTCTCCAAATAATCCTACTGTCGACTACAGGTACGACTTCATCCATCCATTATCAGTATGTACCCTGATAGTTGACCTAACTGTTTGAATAACTGCAGTAAGTTTGGTAAACAGTACATAAATTAATATGTCATCTGCATAAAATGTTAATTTGTGTCCCATCCCTTTAATATTTATTCCTTTAACATCCTTGTTCTGTCTTACTAATTGTGCTAATAGTTCTAGATGTATCGTAAAAAGCAAGGAATTGGTTCTGACTGGCAGGAAATCTCTTAAAGGAAAAACCTGAAGTTTAGCTTCTATTCAAACACACAAAATAGAAATGCACCAATAAAAGACATAATAAGAAGACCGAAAAATAGACATAATTTATGACTATTACGTTTGCACACAGAGGAACATTTGGTTGTGAAAATTTTGCAGTGGGTACGTCTAATTAAACTGAGCTGGTACTGAGCTACTAGTAGAATGGGAAACGGAGGCCCAAAAGGTCTGACCTCTGGAGGTTCCACTTACAAACTTCCTCATTCCTGTTCTCGTTTATCTCAGCTGTCCTTGTCTGCGAGCAAGAGATTTTCTCACCAAATCTAATCTCCTACCTGTATCCACATTTTTATTACACTTTTGAAAAACATAAAATTAACCATTTAAAGTTCTTAGAAGCCTGGAAAAGCATCGACTGCATGACAGTGGTTCGTATTTGCCAACAACCTTGCATTTGGGACACACGAAGCCGCTCATGTTCTCCACAACCCCGATGATGGGCAGCTTAACCTTCTGACAGAACCTGATCTCTTTTCGGACATCCTGGAGAGAAACCTCCTACGATGAAAAGGAAACAGAGACAGAGAGCCAATTAGGCATGAAGGGGGAAAAAAATTGAGGTTGGGAATGGCAGTTCCCAAATTACAGGAAATTACAGCAGTTAAAGGAATAACGATCTTTAATGTGGAAAAATGTCAAGATAAGTTAATAAAGAAAGCTACTGACTAAAAGACATTCACATCAAAACAACAAGTTTTTCCACCATTCTTAATACCAGTCTGGGATTTGTTGGTAATGGAGAGACTTAAGGAACGAGGAAGTGTTTTTGGTTTTGGTCTGATCTTACAGCTTAGCCCCAGTTAGGTATGAGGAAACAAGCACCGATCAACAGTTTCGCACCGAAAAAAAAGAAAAAGAGAAACACAAACATCATCTGCGTGTTTATGACCAGGAACCTGGAGAGAAGAGAAATCTCATCTGAACAATAGGAATATTTGATATCCATTTTGTTCACCGATTGGAATAAAACATAATCTGAGAACAATAATTCTCGTCTCAGCAGCAGAGATCCAGTATGAGCCACGTAAACAACTTTAATCCAGTCTGCTGCCGTGCCTGGTTTTCTTTTAGGTCTGGTTCTACTTTGACCTTTTAAATAACCAAATCCACAGCAGCCCTTATCAGATCTTCTGCAAAAGGAAATGCACAGGCTAATTTAAAGTCCTTGAGTGAGTGATGTGTGGCACACATGGTGCTGTCTGAGTTACTTCAGACAGCACCATGACGCTGCCCACATCTACTCAAATAAGCTAACCAAGCTGTGTAAATACTTTAGATTGCACCATAAAAGGATTGCTCTGGGTTCATGGTGAATCTGTAGCTTTACTTGCAGCATAAAAAACAAATAGGTGATATGCTTATTCAACAGATAGAGGCATATAAAGCACTTTAAATGCTAATTTACACGTTCAGTACATTTTATGTCTACAAACATACTATAAGGCAAGGCAGAAGACATACAGTGCAATGGAAAAGTATGTGCACCCCAACAGATTTCTTTACTTTTTTTACTTGTATGAACAACATGACAGATAACATAACTAAATACAAAATGCTGATTAAAAAGATTTCATTTTTAAGGCAATTTGACAATTTCCCTTATGTGAGAAAGGGAGCTATAAAAGCTGTGAAAAAAACAAAATTGTAGTGGCTCTCCTTTATGGGTTTATTGTTTTGGTTACATTTCAAGCTCACCATCAGATAAATATTAACCAGTCGCTTGCCAACGCATCTGGAAGTTGACAAAAATGTGGACATGAGTCACTGATTTAAAAAAATAAAATAAAACAAGGCTGGGGGGACTGGGTACAGATCCCGTTAATAATTAAACAGGAAAATTTCCCTCTACAGATCCAAATTAATCCTCTACGTTTGCTTACTTAGGTCAGTGCTGAAGAACACACAATTTTGCATAAAGGGACAAACTCTCTAATCCATAAAAGGATGGATAAGAAGCAGCTCATGTTGAACTGCTTCCATGCTCTGCAGTCAGGACAGCATCAAAACATTTGTCTGACTGACTTGTCTAAACATGTTCTCTTTTTTATCTTTAATTCCTTCTTGCTGAGACCAAAACTGGTTTTATATTACTGCTGTTAACCTTTTATATTTTTATATAGCAGGTTTCACCTGCTTACCATTTCCACTATCAAATTGTGAACCACAGTATGTCTTTTTCAGCCACAAACTCCCAGTCATTGTGCTTTCATGAAAGAAATGTATAACCTTCTCTGGTGTATAGCTAAAGTTCTCATCCTAGGTGTTGTATAGAGTACTTTTTTTATTTTATAGTGCTTGAATGACTTGTTTTGTCTTTCTAAATGTATTTATTTTAAGGTGAAACAGCAGTCTTTCATAGGCTATGCCTTTTTTGAAATCCCCCATCTGTAGTTTGAGTTATGGTGACAGAACACGTAAAGAGTACCTGAAAACACCAGACCATTAAAGAAGAAAACGTTGTTCATGACCACATAGGGGTGGCTTTTTTTTTTTTTAGGAAACAGCTTTAGTTGTAACCAAAAATTACACCACTAAGTAAAATAAATCAAATTGACAATTTTTTTTTAAACATGAAACATCCAAATATCAAGGTAGCCGTGTTGCAAATCATTAAGCCGGTCTCAATTTTTAGAAAGCAATGAAAAAAATTATAGCTCTGCATTATCTTTTTCACAAACTTTCACTTTTTTGGGATTCAGAACATGTAGCATAAAACTCTTCCGGATTTCATTTTAGCTACATATTTTCAGTGTTTTTTTTATTAACATTTTTTATTGTCACTCTCTACCAGTGACAATACTCTTTTGTTTAAAGTTTCTAAAGTTAATGTTAATTTTTAATGGACTGCCGGTCCATTATCTGACCGGATAATGGACCGATTTATCTGAAAATCTGTTGTGATGAAAGTAAGCAGTAAACCTAGTTAAAATTAACTTTTTATAACCTACAATGCAATGGATTCTAGGCTGTAAAGCAAAGAGATAGAACAATTCCAGAGACTATATACTTTTTAAATGGAACTATATAACTCTCAGGGCTGCACAGTGGCGCAGTTGGTAGAGCTGTTGCCTTGCAGCAAGAAGGTTCTGGGTTCGATTCCCGGCCCGGGGTCTTTCTGCATGGAGTTTGCATGTTCTC
>CAEGAE010076968.1:0-13064 GCA_903067095.1 Girardinus metallicus
AAAAAAAAAAGACAAAAAAAATCTAAATGAATGAAAAAATAAAAAAAAAAGAAAAAAAATAGAGTGTGTTTGGCTATTTTGTGGGGGGGTGGTGGGGGGGGGGGGGGGGGGGGGGGGGGGGGGGGGGAGTCTTGAAATTGGAAGACACTATAAAATAAAGTCAATGTGTGTGTTTGTCAGACAAATACAACCTGCTGTAGTTAACATGATGGCAATGGTATACCTCCTGAAAAGAGGTCAACAAAATGCATCTTCTATAATAAGTGAGATTTTAATCAACCCATCTTTCATTAAAGAAAACAGTTGGAGTGTTTTTTTTTCTTTTTTTGAAGTGAGGAATCGTGGGATCTTCCAAGAACATGCAGTCCAGATGTGGGAATAGAAGGAGCAGAGGGAAGTTACCCTCCCATCTCACTTTGAGACAGGAATGGTCCATCTGAAGCTGCCTCATCTGTCACCCACATCCCCACAACACAGTCCAACTGAAAATAAACAGACTTGCCAAAAAAAATAAAAAAAATACAGTCAGGACTCCATGCATGCTTCTGTCCTAATTTGCGGCACAACGAGCCACAGTCTGTGGAGCCAGAGGGTTTAGGGTAGAATGGGAGCTGATATATAATTTGAGCCTTTATTGTTACAATACATTCACTTTTAAAAAAAAAAAATTACATGTACATTTGTTTTTTTATGTATTTCCTAGACAAAAACAGAAGTCCATGTTAAGAGAGCTGCTGTTTGCCTGTTGACTATGCCTGAGAATAAAGTCTCTGCTGTCAGTTGAATTGAAGAGTGGAAGAGCCGATTTGAGAAAAGAGGAGAATGGGGGAACAAAACACACACGCACACACACACACACAAACAAAAATAACCCAACACCAATCTTTTCAGTCACGTGCCTGGTACAGTTGGGATCCCAGGATGAGCTGGGTCAGCTACTGCTGACCACAAGGAACTTCAGCTTCCTTCGGTTTCTCTGTGGGTGAGTTTGTTAGCCTCTATGGTAATCAGGAAATTCAGAATCCATCCACCCAAACTGTCAGGCCCCTCTCTGCCAGAGTGCGGTTCACTGAAATCACCTGCAAAAAAAGGACAAAGCTTTTCAAAAAAAGAAAAAAAAAAAAAAAAAAAAAAAAAAAAAAGGATCCTAGATTCACCACCCAGAAATCAGTCGGTCTCTTCACTGTCACCCTTTTTCATAATGATTCCTTTTAAAATATATGTCCCTTTTATGAAACAAAAGCTACAAACTAACATGATAAGTTTAACAATCAAAAATCCATATGTCCATCAGTAGTAGCAACCAGGTCAGATCATGTTTGTGTTGTGCATAAGATGTCAAACCTCATCTCCAACAAGGTTCCACAGGTGGACAAGTGGGAGGCCTGTGTTGTTGTCGTAGTTTGAGACCTTTAGAGAAAGAAAACATCAGCCAGCGATCACTCAGTCTGTTACTCTAGAAGGAGCTGGTCCTAATGGTAGACCCACCTGTGCTAGCAAGGCAACACCTCGGGTCATTTCTTCCAATGTGGTCGTAGCATCCGTTGAGAAACAATCCTCCCCTGTTAAATGAATGACAATTCACTGAGCTAAAATCACAGTAATTGACCCAGCATCTAGTTGTGCCACAGAAAAATTACAAAATGTCACGCAAGTTTTTAGGGCCTTCTCCATGACTTAAGAAAATTCAAAGTTTGTCCAAAAATTCTCTAACTATTCCTTACAAGAAGCATGTGACAATTACTAACTATTTTTGAAAAAGTTAATTCTTGTTTTAAAAGTGAACACAGGGGGGCGCCGTGTGGCTCAGTGGCTGGAGCAGCCCCCAGCGTGAAGTCAGTGCACAAGATCCCTCTTCCTCCACAATATTATATGTGTGAAAGAATAAGTAGCTTTGCTACTAATCGTCAACACTGCAATGAGATAACAAGGTCAGGAAAAAGTTTTAATTAAATAGCAGGGAGAGAGAAGGAGGTCAGTTATTTGACTTTGACAACCAGAACATGTACATGTGGAATTCTGTTTGTTTTGGTCAAAAGAAAAAGGCGACTAACACACCACATCTGACAGATCATCAGTACAGCAGGTGTTTAAATTAGCTGATCAACCACTGCTGTGTCAGATTAGCTAATAGCAGCCGTAGCTAATCTACCACTTGATAATCGCAAAATAAACATCAAGCCTAAAAAACACAAAACTATAACAGACTGAATGTTCTGTTCTTTGTGGGAAATGTTTGAGTGTTTTTCTGTTGTTGAATCCTGATCCATTAGTGATGTTGTTGTGGCAACTGTAGTTTTGAATTATTCTTTAACCGTTTTTCTGTTATTTCTCCCTGTGCCGTTCTGCACTGCACTAAATTAATAATACCTAAATATCCAGGTTTCATTTACTTAATGATGCCACAGCAGCACGACTATGGATGGCAGAAAGAATACCCTTTTTGCCCTCCAGCATTGTGTGCATGTGCAAAATTTCCAGATGTAAACAATAGCATGGGGTCCATACAGAGGCTACAGAACCTGAGTTCAACTCCCATCCTGTTGCTTTGTTCCCTCCCCCTTCTCTCTGCTCCTTCCCTGTCAGATTACTGTCAAATAAAGGCCACTCATGGCAAATAAATCTTAAAAAAAGAACACAGCATTTAATCAATTTCATAAATTTCTTAGATGTAAATTCCGTGTTAAAAAATTATGTTCTCAAGTCTGCCACAGACACCCGACAACTACAGAGTCTCCTGAAAACATCTGTAGCTGAAAGGACCAGGTTGAAGTAAAGTCTGAAAAAAATATATAACCTTGGATCCTGGTCTGCTGTCTACCTGCTGTGTTTAAATTTTGTCTATTTGACAACTGCATCATAAATGCAGAGCATTGTGAAGACATTTTGGAGTCTCCTTCAGGAGCTGGTGTGTTTAAAATGCACTGTAAAAATCAAAACATCTTAAAAGTGCTGCCAACACGCGTTCGTTTGTCTAAGAAGTCTGGTTCAGCTGAGAACCAGACTTTAGAGTAAATGAACTCTAATGCAAACCAAAAAAGTGAACTCTGGTCTCGATTTGGTTGAAGGGAACTCTGGCGCAGTTTGAATGCAGCGTTAATGCAAGTGGACCGGAGACCGCTCCAAAAGCAGGAAGCTATAGAACGCCTCCTGCTACACACACACACCTGCACACATTTGCACAGTTAACTTAGAATAATGATCACCACAAACCTGGAAGTGGAGCAACGTTGTCAAGCAGTACTTCTGCACCTTGAAAGGGTAGCGTTACAAAATCCGATCTGGAAAGAAGGACCCAAATATTAAAAAATATAAATGTATACAATTCATGAACAGAAACCACCTACCTACACACCGACAGCATCATGATAAACTGTGATAAAAAAATAAATAGATAGATCAGTATTGCTTGCTGTACTGTCCAATCATTTATTGGAAACTTAACTTTATAGTGTCATGTACTAATTATTCCTCTTACAGATTTAAAATACATATTTTAAAGGGGCAGTATTATGTAAGATCAACCTTTTTGAGCTTTACGTTATGTGATAATGTTATTCCTTATTCTCTATGATTTGTTAAAACAGTCAGAGGGATTGTAGGTTTAAAAAGAAGAGTTTGTTTTGTTTTTAAAAGTTACTGTATGAACTATAAATAACTTAATTACCCTGTATCAGTACTCTGATTTGGCAAGTATGAAGTTCTTTTACTGTGGAAAGAACTGGTAATTCATTCTAAAGTCAAGACTTGATGCTCACTGCTAAAGATGAATGTTCAAAAAATGTAATGCTTCAGCAGTTAGCCTGTCATGGCTTTAGAAACCTCTAAAGCCATGACAGGCTAACTGCTGAATTTGAGTCCATTGGAGGCAAACGTGGATGTATTTTACAGTTGGTGTGTCTGTGACACTGTGTGTCAGACAGTGATGTCAGCAACAGAGGAGCTCCGCAAGGAACTGTTCTCTCTCTCTCCTCTTCTTCACCCTCCATACAACCAGCTTCAGCTGCTGCACTGAGACCAGTCATCTGCTAAAGCTCTCAGATGACTCAACATCAGTGAGGGTGATGAGGTTGAGTACAGGGCTGCTACTTCTTCATTTTTGTGTTCATGGTTCAGCTTTCCTTTTGATTATTAAAATGATCCATCATTTATGAAAACAACCCCCCACCTCCAAGATGAGTAACCACACGAAACCCTTTCAGATACAGAGGTAGCTCCTTCATTGCTTACATCGTTGATTAAAGACAATTTTTTTGCATATTTTAAAGCTCAAACTCAATCTTTTTAAGTTCACCGATACAAATAAGACATGTGACTTGCCTGATTTGTCGGAGTGAATCGATCTTCACTTTGTCATAACCGCCGTAGTCGACATATCTGATCTCCACCTCATCAGTTTCCTTATAGAAGCTGATGACCTGAGCTCTCCACCAGGCCCCGTCCACTGCTGGGGCTGCACAAATAACACCCACTGAAACACAAAGCACAAAAATAAAACCTTACTTTCAGTTGAGCAGATGTTCATCCATTTGTTACAATAGCAAACTGTGACAATCAATTTTAGATAAAAAAAAAATTATTTCTTATTTGTCCTACAAAATCTTTCTAGAAACACATGAGATCTGTACCTTCATGTTCAAACATTTGAAATGAACACATGTAAAAAGCCATTGATTTCTCAAAAAAAAAAAAAAAAAAAAGCACGAAAAGATTTATTTTTTCCCTTCTTTTTTTTTTGTTGCAAGGATTACCTTCAGCGGGTGAGGGCAGAGCTGGAGTTCCCGGCTGGGAATAGCAAAGGAACATCTGCTGGTCGAGACTCCGCAAAGCGTGGTAGGTGGGATGGGTGTGCTGCTGGACAAAGATGTGACCAGCTGACACAATGTTGACCACAATCACTTCAACCGTCACTCCACTAGGCAGAAGGAGCTGAGGAAAAACGTCGTGGTAAACAGGGTCAACTCACCCAAAACGACTGCCAATGTTTTCAATTCCTGTAAGTATGCCAAAAACACCAGCAGTAAGGAAGCGCGGTCTTACCCAAGAGGTTATGGGAAGTGATGGCAACGTGAGTGGAGGAGCATATAAATTTGTCAAGTCCAGATCTTTAAATTTCTTGCCAATAAATGACAGTGCCTTATCAACCTGCTGCTGCAAACCTGGAGAGAAATTAAGCACAATTACCATTAAAGCAGGCCAACCTGACAGCAGAATGATAGCCAAATTAGTCATATTTACTTCATTTGGCAAACTTAAAAATTCCCACTTTATGACAGAAGTGGACCTTCAGTCCTCATCCTGCCTAAAAAGATGAAGGGAATTTTCTCCACACTCACCTTCAATGTGGCAGATTTGGAAATCCTGTGTGTAAGGCAAAGTGGAAATGTAGATTTTTGCTCCAGAGTTCTGTTTCAGGAAACTGACATACCTCCCTTGTTTCCCAATCAACCGTCCTACAAGATGCTGACAACACAAGAAAGCAAATGGGACAAGAGGACATCTTAGATAATGAGGGGAAAAAGAAAAAAAGAAAAATCAAGACACCCCTATGGAGTATCATACAGGGGAAAAGTTCGACCAGTTCCAATGGCTGCGTCTGTATGAAACGGTTTGTTGTTTCGTACGCCTCACAAACAAACTGGACTTTCTAGGCAAACAGACTAGAGTTCGATTAAAGCAGACTAAACAGGGCGGGTGTGAAAATATTTACCAAGATATTCATAAATTCAACTTGTCCCTGTTCCTTTTACCACATGTAACAGATGAGTCAGTCAGCAGCAGTCCTGACCCCCCCCAGCTCCCAGACCAACCTAATGCCTCCTCCCAGTCCCTGTGAATAACATGACAAACTGGTAAGTTACAGAGAAATCTGCCATTTTTCTCCCAGCATGTCCCTCTTTATTCTCCTAAATGAATTTCACAAAATGAAACTACATGCCATTTTCTGGTGATCTTGATTGCTTAGTGGATATTTCTTACATATCCCCATGTAGTTAGCTTAGGCAAAGCCATAGAGCTTTGCCTAAACTAAAACTGATTAACTATTTGAGGTCCAACATGTCTTTGGGGGAGCATGCAGCACCCTTTGGTAAATTTTTTATATTTTTGTACAATTCAAACTATTTAGTATATACACATATCTACTAGAGGTGTGCCGATCGATCGGCCACCAATCATAATCGGCCGATTTCCATGAAACAGTGTATGATCGGTGATCGCTGATCACCTTTTCTTGTTGTCGATCTCATTTCGCAGCCTGCGTGTGCAGCTGATCTCCTCTTTCCTTCACAAGGCGCAAGTGTGCGGCAACAAATCCTAAGCGATGTCGTGAGGAACTATAATGCTCTGAGAGTGAATGGGGAAGTTTGCGTGTCCCGCCGAAGAAGTTGAAGCACGTCAAAATGCATCAACACGACGAATCTAATATGACGTTTAAAAAAAACAAATACTTGACGGAGTTTGCCTACATCCAGGCTCAATGCAGCGATCCGGAGCGATCAAATAGCCGGTAAAGCAGCGCACAACTACCAACACCAACACTCACCCGGAAGACTGTAGAGGTCTGAAAGCTAAACAAAATAACCTGAAACTTTAAGTCAACGAGCTGGCGGTGTAAGACGCTGGTTCTGCTCTCGATGCTGGATCGCAGCTACGCGCTACTGGTAGTAACATTCCACAGATCAACCTCCACCCGGGAGTGAACTCTCACACCGAATGTCTGCTTAAAGCTGCAGCAGGTAACTTAAACAAAAAAAAAAAAAAAAAAAAAAAAAAAAAAAAAAAAAAATTTTACATATGCATTTAAAATTTCCCTATGTAAACAAAAAAAAACAATATCTCTTGGGGAAAAAAACCAAAAAAAAAAACAATCTGCCTCCTGTGTTCTGCAGAATTACTCCGCTCAGTCAGAAACTCCCAATCAGAACCAGCATTAATCAGCTAGTTGTTCTCACAGGAAGTTTTGATTCAGTAAATCGGGAATGTTTATTTTGACGCAACCTGCATTTGACTTTGAATGAATATTTCTTTTTTCTTGACATTATTTGATATAGGCTGTGTTATGACATTTATTTGACTCGTATAATTTAAGCTGTTAAAGCCTTACTGTTAAATATTGTTTTACTGATTGTAGGTTTTTTAGTTGTCCTTTTGACTGAATAGCTGCTGTATTGTGCCTGCAAATATTTTGCCTGTTTATGTCTAAATTAGGTGAATTTATTGCCACAATTTTTCCATTTTGTCAGATCACATAGCAGCATTTATATCTAAAGTGAAAAATTAACAGCCAATCCAGGTGATCGGCAGAGATCGGCGATCGGTATCGGCAGCAAAAAACCTGAACGAAGCAACTCTAATACCTACATGTTTATTTTTGAAATTGCAATGCAGGCAGAGCCAGGCATTGTATGCGTGTAACTTTTATAAAATATGTTTCTTACATATTTGTTAAAACTGTCACTATGTCATGGCCTTTTATGAGGCCTAATCAGTGAAGAGATCAAGCGTCTCCTCCCTGTGCCCTGCCCCCAGTCGTAGCCAGGAGGAAAGTCTTGGCGCTGCCAATCAACCATATGTACACGCTGCTCAATGTGCCAACAGCGGAGAAGCCTTTTTGGACATTTATTAAAAATGCTTTTGCACATATATGGCAATGTGTCAAAAAATTATTTATACATTTTGTTTTACACATTTTGAGTAACTTTGTTTTGCAAGTTTTATTCTAACTTGAGGAACAAAAATTGTTCCCAGAATTGTTCCTAGAAGTGAGTTCATTATTTATGACAAAGATTTCTTATTGTCATTGATGCTCATTTGACATTCAAACTAAATACTCCTACTGTTAAAATGCTCAGATAATATTTTCATCCAAATATAAAAATAACTTGTGTTTGTAAGTGCATTTGAGTATCAGACAACAATAAATTCCTGTATTCAGAGAGAAAAATACTATACAATTGCACAAAAGAATTAGGTTATGCGCACGCACACACACACACATCAAGGCAGCATTGATGAAGACAGTAGAGGTCGGGTGTTTTAGGCATCACTGGTTGCTTTGACTAACCTTTGGGACCTCAATCTCCCAGATGACGAGTTCTGAGGTAGATGATGTAGAGTTGTTGCCCTGGTTCTCACAAATACTCATGGTGCAGCCGCTGTCCACAGAATCCATGCTGTTCACATCAGAACCTACAGACAGACAGACAGACATGGCCATCACTTTTCAGGCAAGGACATATTTCCAGAAACATCAAGAGCAGGATGCAATGTTGAGCTTTTGCTAATATAGATACATGCATAACTTAGCCTATCATTATGAATGCCATCAATAACAATTAGGATGACACAGTGCCATGAATAAACTTTTGTAACTAGGTTTTAATATAATCAGGTTCGCTTAAAGGAGGTAAGGACATAAGACTTCAAGAACAGAATAAACTAAATTTGACTACTGAAAGGAAATCCACTGTATAATATGAAATCTTGCTTATCTTTTTAAGTTGATTATTTGACTTCAAGACCATCTAGCATTTTTTTCACCTTTTACATCAACATCGAAAACAAGTAGAGATGCACAATATATCGGCACAAGCAATAGTGTCAGTCCATCTTAGTCGTTTTTAAACCTAATTAATAACAATGATCTTAATTATCATTGCATTAAGAGGCAGGTTTTCAGGTCTAGACATAGCTGTTCACATATTGTAAACATAACAATAATTCTTTACTGAAAAAAAAAAGTATATCTCTGCAGGTTTCAGAGTCTAGGGAAATTTTACATTTAAAAACAAGCCATGACAGACTGCAACATGTTTTTGAGGCAGAGAGTCTTGGGCAGTATTCAAGGTCTTTTCGCTGTGATGGTACAAGGTGCTGTGTTCTATTTGTAAAAGTACCTGGAATCACCCGGTGATCCCTTTTTATCATCAATTTTATTCTGTTTATACATAAAATGCATGTTTAAGGAAACAGAAGTTTTCACTAAAACTTTCAGAATAATGATGTGCAAATAAAACCAATAAGCATGAATAATCATGTCTCACCTCCAGACTGATCTGTGTCCAACTCGCATGTCCCATGAGCTCCGTTCCTCAGGTCGTCCCCGTTAACTTTCTTCATGCCACACACAGCATCAGAATTTCCTTCAGCTTCCTTTGTGGTGCTCCCAGCTGCAGACTGAGGCGGTACAGTTTCATTTGCTGATGAGTCTGTAAGCTTTAAAACACCTGCTGGATTCTCCAGCATGTTGCTCTGCAGGTCCTCGCTGCTGTTCCCTTCCTCAGAGTGGTATGTGCTGCAGGCCGAGTCTTCAGTCAGCACTGCAGCATCGTCACATTTATGTTTGTTAAGTAGTGTTTCCCTTTGGTGTGGTAGTGTTGGCCAGGCTGCATTCTGTGCACTGTTGGTTTTCAGAATCCTGGTTTCGACATTTCCCCACTCTGGAATCACTGAGCCACCTTTTGGCTCTCCTTGGACTTCCTTTTCTGCAGCCTCTGTACGCTCGTGGTTTTCCTGTGAGGGAACATCAGCAGGAAAGTCTTCTGTTATTGGATCAAGTTGTGAGGATCGAGTGCCACCGGCCAGAGTAACACTCATGTTGGAGGGTTTAGTGTTTGCTGCAACCTCACAGCTGCTGGTCCCAAGAACTTCTTGAGTGGCTGCAGAGATGACCTCAGTAATGAGTCCAGCTGCCAGTAGCTCCAGATCACTCATTTCTTGAGGGTTTTCCTTAAAATGCACGTCCGCTGAGGTATCTAACGAGGTGGATTTACCCTGGACTTTGGAGGAACGGATGGTAGGTGTGCTGGTGAGGATGCATTTGTGGAAATCCTGTACTGAAAGGGCATTTTCCAGAGAGTCTCCGTCTGATGACGCCATCCTGTGTGTTTCGGCTGATGTGAATAAGCAGACGGCCTCCTCTTGTGCAGTTACAGCGCTGTGATGCGCTGCAACTTCACCCTCTGGCTCTGGCCGCTGCGCATCTGAAAGATCCATTGCCACGGGGGAAAATCTGGTGTCTTTGTCGTCACTGGACAACAAAGCAACGTCCTCTACAGAGTCTTCTGGAAGAAGATCCAACTCTGTGGCTGGGCATTTCTCCAACTCACAGATAAAGTTAGGGGTCAAGTCACACTCTGGGCCTTTGAGGGGTTTCACTGATTCCTCTACCAAATCACTGTCTCTAAATGTTGGTGCAATTATATTTGATGGTCGGTCAGCTTCCTCGTGTATCGTTCTTCCGCAAAAATGAACATCATTGCACGTTTGTTCCAGTAAAGATATTGCTTCAGGATCGTGGGAAGGCATCGGGGAAATAATTTCATTCTCTGTGTTCTCGTTGCTGTGATTTGTGAAGGCTGGGCTTTCCTCTTCATATAGCAAACCGTTGTTGCACTCTGGATGAGAGTCTTTAAAGCTCACAGAAGTCGAAGAGACCTCGGGGCTTTTCTGTCCGACGGGTCGCTCTTTCTTCCTCGAGGTGTACCACCACCAGCCAATAAGCACAAGCACTCCAGGCATCGTGTAGGAAACAACAGACCGAAACCGAACTGGCATTTCGACGAGACACCAAACACTACACCTGAAATTAACACACAAACGTTTGACCGGTATTAGCAACATTTTTGAAATTATTTGCTTTTTAACTAAGAATAAAACAAAGCAAAAAAAAAAACTCCCAGTTTGTGTGGTGGGTAAATGAATCAAAAAGCAGGATGTTTAACGCAACAACAACAAAACAAACCAAAATACGGGATATTTGCTTTGACAAAAGGAAGGGAATAACCTTAACAGTTTGTGATCAGTTGCCAATGTCGACAAATGCAGGGCATCAATACTGATATTTCAGCATGACAATTTATTTTGCACAGCTAATTTTGACTTTTTTTTGTAACTTCTACCAGAAACCAGGGTACACTCTGGAGATAGATATCTGGACAGCATGTCTGTCGTTGATAAAATAATTTACTAGTGTTTGTGTGTGTGTGTATATCCGTCCCCTGGATGTATTGCTACACCAATTTTAACAATTTAATTCATGTTAAAAGTTCTACACATTTCCAGACTCAACTTTTCAGAGTTCCAAATCTCTTGTTATGAACAAAATATTAATAATTAAAGTTCACTGGAAATGAATGGCAAACACTTCTACAGAGGACAGGCTTCAAATATGTCTTCTGCAAAAACTAGAAACTGGAAGCAAGGACCAGAGAAGAAATAAAAGGAAAAATAATATCAAGAGGAAAGTTAGGGATAGAGGACAAAAGGATGACAGACTAAATGGTCTAGAAAGGAAAACATTATGGAAGAAAGAAAAGAAGGAAAGGACACAAGCTGAGAAATACGGTCAAGGTAGCAAGGTAGGACACAAGGAATGAAAACAAGGATTCAGAAAGAAGAATGGAAACAACAAAAGAAGAAATTATACTAGTAGTAGACAAACAAGGGATGAGAGGGATGAAATGAAAGAAACCAAAAGAGAAACATTGGAGACACCTACAGGCATAAAAAAAAAAAAAAAATCAAATACACAAGGAAGGGAAGGGGCAAATTACAAGGGCACAGAGGTCACAAACAGAGGAAAGAATAGTCTGGAAATACAAATACTTTATAGTTTTACTGGCTTTTTCCATACCTGAAAATAGTGAAACCAAATTTCATACTTTTCCAGACTTCATTGCACACTGATTACAATTTGCAGGTGTAAAACAAATATGTGTGAAGGGCACAAAACTAGTTCAAGCCAGAGGGTCCGACCCCCCCCCACAGAACCGCTTGAGTGTATCTCATCAGTCCATCCTTTCTGCTCTGATACAACTGCAATGAAACAACTTAAATGATGTCATTAATTTAAGACGCGGTTTAGTCTCGACTGGTGTATGCCTGATTGCTGGTGGGCTTTTGAATATTCCACCAGCGTAAGCTCTTACTGTAGAAGGAGATCCTGTTCACAGAGCCAGGACAAAGTAGCCCATTTGGAGGCCACTGTCCTGCTCTGGTACAGTCACAACGCAATGAATACTACCGCACTGTATCCGTTAAGGGAACACGCAATTCATATTCATTGAAAATTAGCCTGTACGATTTGACCTTCCCACCGTACAACCAGACGACACATCCCACAAGTTGAGCTAAGCAAAGGGCACGTGTGTGCTGCACGCGGGTTAGCGACTGTCCCGAACAGGCCTCATAGCCGCCAGTTAGCTCATAGCCGCCAAAGCTAGCACGATAGCAGACGGCATCCAGTCGCTGCCTCGGACAATTAGTACGTCGTCAGATGGAGCCACTGCGAATATTACTAAGATATGCCTGAAGATATGCCTGAAGTGCACAGCACAATGTCCGGTTATTTAACTTTCGTAACAGGGACGCAGCTACAGCGGACAGCTGACAACCAAGGGAAACGTGGAAGTTGGTTGTTCAATGACATAGGATCATTGCTCTGATTCTACTACAGAGTTTACTTTGTGTAGTTTGCAGGACTCCCAAGGAATATCAGAGGACATTTTTAGTGTTAGCATTCTCTGCTTTCAAAGCAATAACAATGTCAAATGCACAGAACGTACAAAGACCCGTCCAAAAATGTACCCGTCTCCTTTACTTACAGTATTTTAAGGTCCCCAACGCTGCCACGCTAGGAACAATGCCGTTTGAATGTTTTCAATCGCTTTACTGATTTCCTCCCCACGTGTTTAACCGATCTGCCTCAATCTGTAAAAACAGTGCAAACAGCTGTTCAAATCTCGCGATACTCGATTATGTACTCTCGCGTCAAGCGAGACCGCATTTTCCACTGAAATTATACTTTTAAAAAAATGATTTATTTTCGAAAAAGAATATCGGACAAACACTCTAAATAACAGATAACCCTTTGTGTGGTTTTATTTTATTCTATTTATTATTATTCTATTTATTATCATTAATTGTTATTATTATTATTATTATTATTATTATTATTATTATTATTATTATTATTATTATTATTATTATATTATTGAATGATATGGACTACTTTTTTTCTGGAATCAGACTTGTTGACATTACTGTCAGCAAGTGATAACAAA